>JAMKCH010035346.1:0-27105 GCA_023653785.1 Ophioderma brevispina | reverse complement strand
TCGGAGCAAATGCGGTTTACGGTAAAATATCGGTCTGCAAAAATACAAAATGGCCGCCGTAAAAAGTGTCCCGGCCTAAAATCCCCCATAACGGTAAGGCTTGGCCTTGACAATGGTAGTGGAGCCCCCGCAAACCTGGGAAACCGAAGAAAAACGCGGTTGAGTGCTAACTCCAAAAGAAAAGCACGTACTTCCGGTTTCAGTCATGTTGAAATATGGAACGAAACTTGCCGTATCGCACCGCCGACGTTTAGTTTTCGGAACCAAATGGTCTATGTCGGTAAAAATTCCACCGTGACCCTTTACCAAAAATGGCCGCTGAAAAGAGTCACCAGTCTAAGTAATCCCGTGAACGGTAAGGCCCGTAATAACGGTAGTGGGGCCCCCGGTGACGGGAATACCAATAAACTGGACCCTCAGACCCGAAGTCCACGGAGGCAGCTTTTGGGCTCAAACACCTCCCCGGTGCACATGACAAGCAGATGGCGAACCATGTTTTCCGATGCAGAACCCCCCAGTTATGAACTTCGGCCCAGATGGCTGACTTATACCTTACATGGCGTCCGTACCGGCACCTCCCGGTAGAATAGCGGGTGAAGTTGACCGCGAAAAACCGCAAAGTAGCCTATGAACAGTGAGATAAAAAATACTCAGAACCATCAAGCACACTAAGCTCCCCAATTCAAGCGCTAGATGACTGTGTAATTACTCGAAGGGGTCTATCCGATGCAGACACTTGTAATACACATGTGAACTATCCCGCCTCTTTTGCGGGAAAAAAAAAGTTACACACCACTACTCAACCTAAACGGACGCAGTTGTGCAACAAATTGGATGGGCTGCAAGCACAAACCGAACGCAAAATTGTCAGAAAAATCTTAGAACCTCGTTTTATGGGTAGATAGGTTGATAAAAAGCTATAAATCCGCTGAAATTGCAAAACTCTCAAGGCACATACGAGCAAGCACAGGACAACTTGCGTATGAGCGACAAAATGAGAAGTCAGTGTTGCTGATCATTGGCCCCTGACGTTGCGCCCTCCGGGGTTGCCAAATTTTTACAGTGGGTATCGTAGATATTGCTAAGATGACGAGAAAATGAAAGCCATTGATTCAGGGCTTGAATGGGAACGTACTAGGCGATGTAGTTTAATCTGCGTGGTTAAGGTTGATAACACTCACCACCAATGGTGACTTTTGTGTTGGGGCAAATCTCTTGGCGATGCTGGGCGACCCATTTTAGACACATACAACCGTCTGCAAACGCTGGGTATGTCAAGGTGGTTTGCCTCCATGTTTCTTGATCACACTAAAGTGTTTAGATAATAACAGTAAGTAAAGAAGTGAAGGATTATATTTAGTGTCTCAACATTGAAATCATCCTTTGACCCTCTCCACATATCATATTATAGGGTGTGGGCCTTTTGTTACCCACGGACACTGACCTTAATGATTCAGCAGACTTTACGGATTAAAGTGGCCTTTATTCCGTATATTCATCAGGGTCATGTGGTCAGTGGGTGCAAAATGGCACCCCCATTTGGTAACAATTAGAACTTGAAAATTATGTGTGCATTAAAAATTTCCCCACCTAATGTCGGGTCGAGTAAGAAATGTGTGTACTGTGTTATTGAGTCCAAAACTACTGCCTTCAAGTCCCATGAACTCCATCAAAGTTTGTTGATATACAGTACAAATCCTGTACAGGGACAACTTTTTGGGGGGGGGTGGTTTTTGACCCAAATGACATGTCAAATCAGGGGTGTAGCCGGAGTTGGAAATTTGACGGGAGACTGAGCTGGCAAAATTGTCCAAATTAGGCGGCTGATTTTGCCGATTTTGGTCGAATTTGATGGGGGGCTAGCGCCCCCTCCCCCCTGGCTACGCCACTGTCCATGACCTTTTGACCCCACATGTGAGTTCAACATTGCACGTAATCCAAAGCCATTTGTGCTCCAAGTCCTGTGTAAATCCATCAATATATGTAGACAAAAATCGACCCACATATTGTTGACTACACACACAGCACCCACCACGTTCTGCAGGGAGTTTTGGTAACCTGACCATCTGACACACTTATGATTTCGGAACCTTAATGGAATAAACTATTCTGATGTAAGGGTTCCCGAATTCATAAGTTCGTCCGAAAAAAAAGTTGTGGGAAAAAAGTGTGTCATAAGGGTCAGGTTACTTAAACTCCCTTTCTGTACTTATTCCGCAGGACAAAAACTCAAAACTCCTCTTAACATCCTCAGCTAACCGAGGTTGGACAGTTTAAAGGTGGGTGACCAATAATGGCCAATTTTTCATAAATATTTATTTAATCATACCACCAAAAACATATCTGATTTCAAATTCTGGATTTAAAATTTTTCCAGCCACTTGGATCGTACAAGCAAAATGTGCTTAACTCTCATCTACCTGAGCCATTTTTTGTATCACACAAAACAACCTAGGGGGGGGGTAGTTGTCACCCCCTGTGTTTTTGGTTACTGAACCTCTGATTCCTATAAATTTGGACCACCGGATAAGCTTAGAAGCCCTTCTTCTTTCCAGTGCTAATCAAAATAAGTACCACATCCCATTTGATGATGTCACTATGATTTCTTAAGTGATGAAGTATGAAATACTGATGTAAGGGTGGAAAATTGTCTTTTGCAATTTGACAGACTCAAAACATTATTATAGCGTTATAGCACAAAAACAACTCTGAGTATATGAAACTAGTCATTTCCCCCTCAAATAGAGCATAAAAAACGGGGTGAAAAAATCAGATATTCTAACTTTTTTGGTATCTCAATCAATTGCTTGCTTACCAAATAGGGGAAGAAACAAATCAGCCCCAGTGAATTTGCAATGGACGTTGACCTTCTGTGCCCCTACCTATCAGAGTCTTAGCATTTAAGACATCAAAACTATGCCTTATTTTAATCCTATGAACTTCACCAATAATTTATCCACATCAGAGCAACTTTAAAAAGTTACCCCTGTACCTTAAATTGACCCATTTTTATTGATTGTTGGCCCTGTTTTTAAGCCTTTACTTCTTACCAACTATACCTTTTTCTGAATCTGTGTGGTTAGACAAACAACGTGGTATACTTTTCACCTGATTGGATCAGTTTAAAAATTTGACCCCTGTACAACTTTGTCTTGGCCCCCCTCCTTAAGGCACCAGTGCAGCATTTAAGAATGCATGTTTCCCAGGGGTTTTCCTGTCAGGCTGTCAACATATTAATCACTCAAACCTTGTTGTACTTGAATGTGTTACAAAGTCAGCTAGCTCCCGGGTTTTTTACATGTACTCTCTCTTTTCTCCTCTTACACTAAGTCGTAATTAATCTTCTTTATTTTCTATATTCTTATTGAAGTCAAAATTCCATCATAATTTACCTCTTAGTAACATATAATGTTGTGAGACTCTCTGTATGACCTCCACGCATTTCTGTTCTGCTAGCCGGACTATGTCTTCATCACGTCGCCGGCGTAAGGCTCTTTGTCCACTCAATGTCAGCCTGGTGATGTTCCATTCTTTTGAAATGCGAGGGACTTCCTGAGGTGGTGCCTTGCCGAACTATATCTGAGGAGCAAGAATTTTCTTGTTCTGCTGTTGTTAAAGGTCTTGGCCCGATAATAGGCCTCTTCCACAGAACCCCACCCAGATTGACCAAATGGTCAACCTTTTGGTATCTGAAGAAAGCTACTATTTTTTTCAATTACCATAACCCTGTGAATCTTGGGTGCTAAACGTGATGTTTGGTTTGATTTCGACACAAACGTGCCTCCAGTGTGGTCACCAATATAATCTTTTCACAGTTATCTAAGGGCCTTTCATCAGCTTTTAGCTCGTACATCAAAACAGATTGAAATAACCGGTGTCAAAACTTTACACCAATGGGGTTTTGGTGCAAAGGGCCATTCTAAAACTCCAAAATGAAACCTTATATACTTAAATCGGACCATCCCCCTTCAAACTAATCACATCAAAAATGGTCCCATCACCACATATTTTCTTCCCTGTCCAGGCACTACCGGCTATTTTGAATGGTTAAATCTTGGTGTTATATGATTACTAGCCAATCAGAGACCAGTAAGTTTGTGTGGAAGTCAGACGTGAAGATAGGAAGCAATCCAGAACTGGATCTGTGATAAAATCAGGATTGTCATTATTAATACAATCGAAAATTTTGCATAAAGCTTCTGACTACATTGATCATAAATTGGATCCATTAAGTCTTCCAATACAAACTTGGAGTTCTTGAGTTGAAAAATAATCAGACTCAGTTCTCTTCGCCCAATATTTTCCAATTCATGACTCGGGGCCATTGAATGTGGTGAATCGGACTCATGTTGGATCCCGTTTTATATAATTGGTCACATACGTGGAACAACAACACCACACACTTTATAATTCTGTCTGTTTTGGTCCATGACCATAATGCCTCTAGATCAGTTGATCCCTCTTGAGAGGGGTAATCCGAGAGGCAGTACCCAAGGATCATTATATGCAGGTGCCATAAATGTGTCCACTTATTGGAAACAGTGGGCAATTGTATTTAGCAATTAACTTTTTATACCACCACAGAAAAGACGACAGACAGTCCACAATGGACTCGATCATGGGCCGTTCAAATTGTACTAGTACCTTGATCCTAATGTTTTAAACTATTGTCCAAATCTTCTTGGAGCGTATCCAGAAGAAAGCGCCATTCTGTTGACACCACACGTCCAGATTTGGACAAGTGTGGGTCAAGGATAAAGATTTGGACGGAAACTCCTTGCTACCTCTAGGGCTGCATAAGGCTGGATTGTCGTGCAGTCGCAACCCTTTGCGACAGTGCAGTGTTCGTGCGCCATGAAATATATAAAGAAGAAAAACATTTTTTTTATGAAAACAACAAGGCCATTTTTATAATTTTTTTTTTAAAAATCCTCAATATTCCGTCCTCTCAAATTGGCTTTAAAGACTTCTTATGACTTAGAGGTGTTTTCTACAACCTGTCAACCTTCTCCTGACCCCCATGAATTCAACAACCTTACTGGAATAAACTGTCAACATATATGGGGTGCTGTCATTGTTTTAACACGGGGTCCACAATATACTGGGGATCAGAATTTGGTTTGATATAAAAAAACCTGAGGGTCATAAAATTATGCCAATGACATGGGGGGGGTGGGGTTACAAAACACAAACACTCTAAAACTTTCAATTGAAAAAAGATTCTTTTTGGCCAAAGAAAAGCAATATAGTTTAAACAAGAGGCGTTTCTCGAACCACAAGTCTCGCCTGCTTTCCCGTATAGCGAAGACAAAGATCAGCACACCAGATTGCACCCCCTTCACAACACCCGGCAATGACCACCCCTCCAAAACCCCCCCACCACCCTGCACAACCCCATCCCCCTCCACAACAACCCCACAATACCAGACCCAGCCCCCTCTCCAACACCCTCGCAATCCCCCCCCCCTCCCCAACACCAGCAACACCCCACCCCCTCCGAACACTTTCAATACTACTCCTTCCTCCTCCCCCTCCTCAACACCCAAGTCCCAACCCCCCACCTTCTCCTTTCCCCACCTCTTTCCCCAACCCCACAACACCTCACAATACCCAGCCCCTCCCAACACAAACCGTGGGCCCAAGGCCGCCCTGTGCGTAATAGTGCTTTTTATACATCTACAAATCGCCATTGCCCATATGCGGCACTGGCGCCCTATGCTCTCAAAAAAATTTGTGTGGGGGGGGCACGCACCAGGTGCCCCACCCCCAAATCTGCCCTTGAGTATATCAACACGAGTTATATTGGCAAATATCAATATTAAAAATCCATGTTTAGCAATAACGCAATTTGTGACTGTGGATCCAAGCCAAATGAGTCGGAAGTCATGTTTTGGTTTAACTTTCTGGTATCTTAAAGAGGACATGAGGAGATTCCAGAACGAAAGCGACCCCAATTTTTTTCGAACCCGCATTTTTTGCATATTGGAATGTTTTCCAATGTCTTAGATCACACCGGAAGGATAAGGGCGAATACGCCGTCTCTTTGCAATAAGAGATAATGTAGTACTTTCTGTCTGTGCATGACAGAAGTCAAAGCAACGGTGTTCTATGGGAAATTAATGATAGTCAGGCAAGCTCAAAACATGTTTGCGGTTTTTCTGTTTTACTTATATTTGTCCAATAAACCTTCAAAACGTTTTTGGTAGGTGTTCTACAATAGATCAGTGCAAGTGAGAGAAATTTATCCTAAAAAACTCTCTCCTGTCACTTTGAGTAAGGCTTAAGACTTCTAACCATTTACATGGCATTACGCCGTTACGCGTTAGAATATTCAAACAAGGTAAAGGCCATGGCCCGCTCGTCAATAGCATCGTCGCCCAGAAGCCCCAGGATTTTACCGGACGTGGTACACATTTTGGTATTCAAAAGAAAGATACTATTTTCTTTACCCTGTGAATCTTAGAGCTAAACGATGTGTGGTTTGGATGTAATGAGAGAAAATGCTGCCCCATTTTGGTCGACAAAGATTAATTTTACACAGACTCTTATGGGCTACAAAATCATGTTTTGTACTTCGCTCAAAACCGGATTACAATATCGGCACGAAACTTTACAGATGGGGTTTTGGAGTGAGGCCAATCTATCATCAATGAAAACTTCATCCTTTTAATATCGGGCCATCCTCCTTTAAAACACGCATACGCAGAGGTCCAATGTTATAATCCCCTCTATATTCATTTCAAGCTAATTCCAGGTTAAGGTGCCTGTTCCGATCGTCTTTGGGATGTTAGGCCCAAGTAAAATAAAGTAACAAGTTTTCTCATCACCGGGTTTTTTTCAAAAAAAGGAGAGCAGAGGGCTTTACCTTTTACTATTTTTCATTTTTTATGCTATTTGTTTTCCAAGATTGCCGCCCAGCTTAAATAGCTGCTCAAGGTAAAAATCACAAATATTTTGTCAATTTAGTATACACTGATGCAATGTGTTTATGACAATATGATGCTTTTGCCCGTCTTGTTATGACACACAACCAAAACCACAAACGCATCCGAATAAAATTGCTATTTTTGCGGGTTTTTTTTTCTGAATTTTTGAAAATAATCAAATAAACACAAAATCCGGGGCGGCGTAAAAAATCGGAGCGGGACCGGGATGAGCAACTCAAAAGAGACGTTTTCGTTTTTTTACTTGGGCCTAACCGAAGTATATTTGAATATCAGTGAAGTGTGCCATATTTTCTCATTGTTGTCCTGAAATTCAGCTTTCAAATCCTTTCTTTCTCAGATATAGATAAAAAAACTACCGTTTTTAGTGGTTTAACCATCATTCTAGCGTAGACCTAGGGCTTGCACTATGCATTATCGCGTATGGCATCAAAACCGCAAGTTAGTTTCCACCACGGTTCTTAATAGTCAGTGTGTACTTAAGTGTAGGCTCTCATCTCAAGGAGAGAACACGATAGACAAAAATCGAACAAGCACCTTTAAACAAACACGGTGGGACTATACTGGGGTCAGTACGGTACTAGTTTGTACAATCATGGACAGGCCATGAAATGCATGGGTTGGCTGATGATCAGAATGATTGATAATAGGACCATTACTTCCAAGATTTTCCATGCATGCATGATAGACATAACTCCAGCTCCATGTCTTTAACATATTGTCATTAACGTGTAAAGACACATCAGTGATTTGCTAATCAGAATTCAAAAATCTCAAAAATCGATTTTTGCATGTTATGTACAAGTACAGGTCTCGCTACATACCCTGCAAATGATAAGACCAGAAGCAACCCTAATAAGGACATAATCGGAAATTTTAGTCATTACTGGCCCGTTCGGACGCTTACTACAACACGTAATTAATGTGAATCGTATCTTGGAACACGGCCGTTTTCCTATTCCTTTCTGTCAATTCTTCAGTTGGAAAAGGTATACTTATGAGATTCTACAGACTTATCCTCACTTTGAGCTAATTCCTTCAAATGCCAAATTTCATTTCAAATATGTTCACATCACTGTGATAGTGTCTTTAATGACAACAGTTCATGTGATGATCACAATTAATTTGAAGGTTGATTTTTTTTTAGTTGAAAATAATTTAATTTGAAAAAAGATAATGGTTCCAGCTAAAAAATGAGTGGTCAACCTTGAAATTTGGTGTAAACTACGGCCCAAGTTATGAGCAATGTTCAGGCCACTGGATTTGCTTAAAATTGGTGACCACCATGGCATATGGCTATGGTGAATGAAAAATTGAGCAGCTTTTAGCTCCGTAAATGTTATTGTTTGCCCTATTACAAAAAAGCGCTTCAGGGTGGGTGTAATCTGCAGTTGGATTTTGATAATAGAGACATGTTAGAAATATAAAATACCAAATTTTTTTTGTTTAGCTTAGCAACATTGACCGAAGTACCTTTTTTCAAGGCTTTTTAAATTGGGTCACAACTTTTGGGGTGTATAGCACCCTCAATGTAGCTAATCACCAGTTTGCTTACGCCTTAGCAGAAGTTCCTAGATATCAACCACAGTCATGACAGTAGTCTACTGTACGTTACCTGATTTTCGTCCGACAAATACTGTTTGAACCTCTGCCTATCTTGACGATTTCGAGCTTTGAATATGTCATTGATCCACTGATTGTTGTTGCCGTTCGGACAAGACACGTGTCCCGTTACCCAACAAACGTTTTTCGGAAGTGATATTCCATTATGTTAATGCTATTTGACGCAGCTGTCCCACTATTCGCATTACGGATGTGATATTTGGCGCTTGCTCGCTGACTTCGTTTTTATACCGGGTTTTCGGAGCTATTCGGTCGGCGCCCTAAAATCATCATCCTTTCTTAAATAACTTCATTCCGCACAAATAGAATGGTTATGATTTTCTATATTTATATCTGATTTCCATAATGTAACGTATGCGAATTAGATCGAGTTGAAACGTTATTCGCGTTACGATAATACGAATTAGATGGGCTTGCCAGCTTATTCGCATTATGTAATGCGAATTAGATTGCACCTTGTTCACTATTCCCATATCGGACCACTCTCAAATGCCCCGATGCAGGTTCGTAACTCTCGTGACTTTTTTTTCGTGCGGTGGCGCGGTATTTACCCGGGGGTATTTATTGGTCCACCACTCAAAATATAGGATGCCTATCCATTTGACACTCATCTAGATGCCACAACAAAAAAAACTCTAATTTTTTTATTCTCCTAATAAATCTGCTTAGGGTGCTAACTTTTTGCCATCTTGCTTCCATTTCTCTCAAAACCAATGCCATATGCAATCATGACGGCATATCTTTTAAATTAAGTTTTTTGGATTAACTTGAGAAAGAGATTTCGCCCTAATCATAACCCCTTACCTTAATTACCGTTTATCTTTTGACCTATCAAATTACCTTCTGGCTGGCTTTCTCTCACCCACATAATTGCATGGAGTTATTATAATAACTCTATGACTTGTACGGGTGTGATAGCTGAGGGAGACCACTTTTTTTCTTCACATAATACGTTTTGAACATAACCATGTGTTATTCTCATACTAAAAAAATAAGACCTTCCATATCATTAAAGGTGCTCATGTGCGATTTATGTCTATTGTGTTCTTCTACACTGTAAAAAATTACAGTGCAATTTACAGTAAAATAACTTAAAATACTGTTAAAAACTTACAGTATTTGACTGTAATTTGGAAATACAGCAAAATACTGTAAATTTTATGTTCAATTTCCAGGCCTATAAGAATCAATTAAAAGTGGAGCCTTTATTCGATTATAAGGAGCATGACATTATTTCCACAATTATGAATTTTCAATTATACGATTAGTACTAAAATTGACAGGACACAAAATAACTGTAAATTTTACAGGAAACTACTGTCACAATTCTTCCACAAAATCCCGTAAAATTACAGCTTTTACAGTTTTCCATTCCCAAAAAAAATTTTTTTTTTTTTACCTGTATATTTTACAGTTTGATGTAATCTATTATTACAACAAACTGTAAATGTTACAGTATAATGCCGCCGTAAAAATTTGTTGATAGGCCTACGAAGTTAGGGTGTTCGTCAGTGCTTTTTTATTCTCCACACATTTACATCTCTATAATAATTCTCCAAATATATGTTTTTATATGTTTAGATTAAATAATTTTTACAGTATACTGTAATTTTTACGGTAATTTTTTTGGCAGAATTGCTGCCAGGATTTTCCTGTAAAATTTACAGTATTTTTTTTACAGTGTGGACTTGATCTAGAGCCTGGCATGGACAAATAACCCCAGTAAAAATCGTGGGAGGAAACACAAGCTTGCAGTTTTTATGGTTAGAAGCAATAATCGCATTGAAAGCCCCTATTCAACACTTTGCTAAAATTATTGATGGTGGCATTAATTCGGCGGTTTTTGTTTATATCTTCGGAAATGAAATGGATATTTGAGGTCAAATTTCAGACGAACGATGAGAAATCCGCCTTTCATCGATTCAAATCGATACGCCTACTACTGCCGGGTAAATCAGGGGTCCCCAAGCGATCGGAACCATAGAAATAGACCGGAGAAACCAGACGCCGCCACACATCTTGGTCAGCTATGGGCAAACATTTGGGGGTATGCTCGGGAAGGGATTCGTAAACATTCGTAGACGTGCGAATTTTTTTTCATAGAAGGCGATCGTGCGCCTATATATAGACGCAACCAAAGATTACGCGGTCTTTGCGTCAAACACTGAAGAGTCGAGCGGCGCGACTACACAGAACCCAACTTCGCAAGGGGAGAATTTTTGAGCCTACGAATTTCTCTCAATTTGTACTTGATCTGTTCGAGAACACCTTCCAAGAACATTTCGGAGGTTTATTGGACAAACAAGTAAAAAAGAAAACTAAAAACAATGTTTCAAAATGGCTGCAATGATACGTTGTTGCATTTTTCTTATGGCAAGTATGAAAAAAAAAGAAACGGGAAAGGGTATGATTTAAATATTTATTTTTCTTAATATATATTTCAGAAGATGACCATAATGATTTTCTAATATGAAACGGGATCCGATCACAGTGATCGTTTCCTTTTTCCAATTAAAGTGGCAATTTTAAAAAAAAAAAAACACTTTTTATTATTTTTCTTTTCTTTTTCTTGCATGTATATCAGGAGAACACGCTGTTTGTTTTTCATCAGAACACCAACAACCATTACATAAATCACGTTTCGGGGAGTGCGGTGGCATGACAAGCTACGCTCATTCGTGAAGATGCAAAGGGTGCGTATCATGGTACGGCCACCGAGACGCTCAGAAATAAACACGTCTTACATTCGTTGTTTTCGCGGCATTCGACAAGAACACGAAGACCCTCAATTTTTGCCCAGTGGAAGAGCCGTGACAGGAAAAGCAATACGGAGTCCGGCTTCTCCGGTCTATTCTTGATCGGAACACCACACCCTTTAAAAGGTCCCAGAGGGACACGCCCTGAGTAGACATTCTTAATTTCTTACATTTTCGTACCTCAACCGTATCCTGATCATATCGCAACACAGATTTTAAAAGGAACATCGGGAAAGTGTTAAATTTCAAGGATAAATATACCCTAACTGACAGGGCTTCTCCTGTTTTCGCGAAAGCGTATCAAGATGTGGAGTTGGATTTGAGCCCGTTAATGACGTCAGAGTAACAAGTTGTAAACAAAGCTCACAAGTGGGCTAACCGCACCGCACACTCCAGATGAATCTCTCCTTTATCGGTTTCTTTGCTGGGAACTTGAATAAAGCTATTCTGTTCTGATCCTCCTTGTCATACGGTCCCCGCTGGTGCACCCGTCGACAAACAGCACATTATTGTCGTAATTTTAAGGCACCAAATCAGGAAATTATGCCCATATGAACAACACGTACGACGCATATCACGAGAAGACAACTGTGTACGTATGCATGTAAGAAAACTGGGCCACGCGCCTGTCCGTTCACCGATGACGATCATGACGCGTATCGCGTATCGCGTATTTGTTACTCGGACGTCACTTCTGGGTCACGCGTGCCAGCGCGATAATCACTTTCATTTGGCATTTCCTTGAAAGCTTGTCCAAAACACATGATATTATGCCAATTTTTATCAAATATACTCGTTTCTCAATAGGCTTCATGAAGATTTTTACATTTGCTACCATACATAATATGAATGAAACCATTTTTTGGCTGGTATTATTAAGTATGTGTTTAAAGCATGTCCAGGGACCTTTAAGGAGGCCCTTAATTATAATGATTAATTCTTACGGCTAAGTATTACGAAAACATCCCGCTGTTGACTCTGCTAACACGGCGTGCGGCGCCCTGAGTGAGACCAAGATTTGTATGTTACAATACACATAAACGAAACCGCCGGGCGTAGCTGCGTGTTATAAAGACAAACCATGAATTGGGCGAAATTCATAGGCCTACTGTTGGAAAAATATTGTCGGGCCCATGTGATCTGGAAATCCTACTCCATACCAAACATCCCCATGCAGATTTTCATTGAGACCAATACATAATATGAATAAACCATTTTTTGGCGGTATTATAAGTTGTTTAAAGCCTGTCCATGGACCTTAAGGAGGGCCTTATTATAATGATGAATTTCTTCACCCGCTATATACGAAACATCCCGCTGTTGACTCTGCTAACACGGTCGTGCGGCCCCTGAGACAATATTGTATTGTTAAAAAAAAAAACATACAATATAAACGAACCGCCGGGCGTAGCTGGTGTTAGAAAGACAAACCATGAATTGGGCGAAATTCAATAGCCTCCTGTGGAAACTATTGTCCGGGCCCATGATGTTGATATTGTAAAATCATACTCCCATAGCCACATCCGGTACCCATACTAACGATCTAGGTTGAGTTAAAAGACCACCGCTAAACTCTAAACCTGGCAGAGATGATCACCTCGCCATGTCCAAGAAACCATTCAGTCCACATTCAGTGTAGTTTAAACAGATAGGCCTATATATCCAGTTTTAAAGACGCAACCCCACTTACCAACTAAAACTATTGGTATTACCATTGCTATTATTATCCTCTTTATCTATTTGCAGCAAGGCTTTATTTTCACAAAACCTAATGTTTCTAAGGTAATTCATGTAAAACGAACAGCCTATCCCAACCTGCGGCGGCCCGCTCGAGCTCGCTTGCGGCCTCGAGATACTTGTCCAGAAAAATAGGAAGTGCATAAAACATAGGCTTAGGAATCCTATTATTATGCTGGGGCCTTGGGCACCCCAGTGATTTTGGTGGGGGCTAAAAATAAACCTTCCTTGAGCCCCGCGATAATTTATAACACTTTGTAACAAATACATAAATTCCAAGCTTCCCCCTCCAACCATACTTTTCTGGGGGACACGGGGAAAATACTAAAAGTTATTTTTGTTGGTGGCGGAAAACTTACGAGTTAAACATTTTAACAAATTTTGGCCCAAACTCGCTGATATTTGCCCAAATTTTGGTGATTTTTTAGATTTTTTAGTTTTTTTGTTTTTTTTAATTGTGGGGGGGGGGACTTGCTTGGGGGGGGGGCAAGAAAACAATTTGGGGAAATCTCTAGTACAGGGAACCTTACGTCGTTTTTTTGACCTTGGTGGCGGCACGAGATAGGGTGATTCGTAAATGTGAACAAAGATTGATATGACTCGTCTGACATGCCCGAAATTTCATTATGGGCGCCGTTGTTACTCAGGAAATCTCCCTTTCCCTCCCATTCGTACCCTCCAAGTTGGCCACCAATCCTGAAAATCTCCTACCCAAATGTGATAAATTAGCTCAATAGATTTCATTGATATCTCGCACATAGAAATATACCCACAAAATGCACCCCCCCCCCCCACCCACACACACACACTACACACAAACACATCCCGCGCACAAACACAACACACACCCGAGGCCGTCCAACGTGCGATCCCCGCCGCATTCGGCCCGCATTCACTCAATACTCCGTAGTGCATCCCTCCCGATTCACAGGATTTGTACGTGTGACCCGATCCAAGTCGCATTACCATAATGGGAATTACCCGCAATCCGATATAATTCGCATTACGATAAATACGAAGAGCTCGCTATTAGCATTACGATAAATGCGAATAAGCTAGCAACTGATCCTAAATCGCATGATTGTAGCGCGAATTAGCTGGAAACCCTATCTAATTCGCATTAATCGTAGTACGAATAAGCTGGCAACCGCTCCAATTCACATTACGATAATGCGAATAAGCTGGCAACCCGTTCTAATTCAAATTTGATAATGCGAAAATTACTTGGGCAACCCACATACTTCGCATTACGATAATGCCAATAGACTCGTCCAAAGTTTTTTTATGTGTTTTGTAACAATCAACCAAGCGATATAAAGCCTTAACTAGGAACAAAGCATAACGCCATGCGCGAACCGGGAAATTCAAGATACCGGAAGTGGGCTTTAGAAAACGTAAACACAGTGCGAACAAGCAAACGAGTGACCGACAAAATCTTAATTATTATTGTCTAAAACACGATCGGACCTACAAGGTTTGTGAAACACATAAATTTATATGTTATGGCTGTTGGGCACACGTTTTATTCTGCGTGAATTGGTGGAAGGAGAAAAATTAATGAGGTAAATTTTGTACCACATGATAGCAGCCGAAAACCGAGAAAAATGCACCGAAAAAAACGCAAAAATTCACGATGAACCTTTGAGCCGAAATAACCCCTATCTTGGCCATTTTTGAATTCCGGTCTTCAAAATGGTCATGAACAATTTGATGTGTATTTTACAAAAAACCTGAATTGCCCGGTGGTCTCCATTTCGTAAATAAAAGGAAAAGTTATGGACCAAAATTGACAATGGGTGCTTATGTCCATCATGCAATAAGTGTGTGCAAACTATTTTAGCGTGGGCAGTGGCAATTGCGTTGTGGCTCTTTGTACTTGATGCACATTGCCATCAGTCAATTCATGGCATGGCATGGCTGATATCTATGCTGAGGATCAACGATGCAGTCATTGACTCCGGGGAATGAAGTTCGATTTTTTTTCAATATTCGCCCATCCAGAAATCAGTTGACTATATACCCTAACTAAGGTTATGGTACTCCAGGTCTGCTAAAAAATTAGTAGCTAGGCCCGGGGTGTGGGGGGGGGGGGGAAGAGTTCTCAACTTTTTTGGGGGAAGGTATGTGCTGCCCGTGATTTCAAAAAAAAAATGAGATCCAGAGCGGTTTGAGAACCAAGGGGTCTCCGGAAATGTTTAACCAAAAAGGTCAGAAAATAAGCTGCCAAATTTTCCTCAATTTCCAGCTACTTTTTTTTGAGGTTTGGTTTGAAGAAACTTGGGTAGAATGGGATTTTTTTGACATGAAAAGTAGGGTATCCTGGAACTGAAATGGTCCTTCTCCTAAAATGGGGGTCAAGGGAACTGAAAAAGAGCCGGTGTGAAAGGCAACATAGTCCGGCCGGAGTCCGGTGGGGAATAGTTCTGGGCTCCAATAGACGATAATGGAATAAAGTGTGAACTAATGTTGCGTGAAGAGAGTCAACTGAATCGAGTTGCCCTATCCTTAACGTTGTAGCCGGACTGTGAGTACGCCGGACTATAATTACTTATACACCAGGAAAATGAGTGTCTTATAGACGGCAGGCAATGTACTTAATACATCTAATGTTGAGAACCTGGTTCCCCCGGATTGTAGGCTAGTGGCTACTTTGGTTTTTTTTTTTAAGGCTCAAACTTAGTTGGGTAAAAACAAGCATCACTGTCGCATTTGGTGTTCTGTTTGTTCAACCAAAGTACAGTCTAATACATGTTACACTCAGCTGATCCAGTAAGTAAATGGTAGACCAAGTGAGTTACTACGTTAGGCCGCATGTACACAAGGCTAACACACGCATCATAACTAGGCAAGCTGGGTAGGCTAGCTCTTGTGAACCCAGATTAACACTGATACTATTTATGCAGCCTTATGTCAGATATGTTATCCTATGTTCAGTCTCAAGTTTAAAGGTAACATCTACAAGTGCGCCAGAGTGCTTCAATTGTGCGTCCTAAAGTGACATGACATAGCTACATAATACTCATTTCCAACCAAGAGATAAAGGGATTTAGCAACGAATTGCGAGGAAGAATCGAAAAATGTGGAAATGCATTTGTTTTACCTTCGAAATCAGGGGAGTAAGTGTGTACAATTCCGTATTATAAAACTGAACTTTAAAGTAGAAACAAAACCACCAAATAGTGAAAAAAAAATGAAGTATTGAAAGGGGAAATTTGTCATTCCCTTCTCCTGCAAATAAACATCAGCGATGACATCCAAAACTCTACAATAAACAGCGGATTGTAGTTTACACGAGCACCAGACTCAGATAAACAAAGAATAAATAAGTTTGTGTTGGGAGGCCAAACTGTATTGATCATGGGTGCACAAATATCACGCTTAAAATCGGCGACATTCACAGAGAAAGGCTTTTTGATTCACAGTCGGAATTTTGAGATGCACGTTTAGAGATTAAAGAATCAGAATTAAAAAGTACTGCCCCCCTTGTTTTTAATAACACCGGAAAAGCCAAACAACCCACTTGCAGGTTATGTTGCATATCATGCAGTAACAAAATATAAAAATATGAATTTTTATGAGTTTTTCTGATGTGTCAGATTAGCAATGCTGCTAATCCCTTTAAATTCTGGATCCTTCAATTTGCTGTAGGAAGAAGAAAGGAAAAAGAAACATTTTTATTGCACATCACACAAAAAAAAATTTACTAATCACATGCATAGTACGCTCCATTACCAAAGAAATCCTCTTATGGGTTTAGGCTGGATATAGATGCCACTTACATTTTTGTGTCGCCTGCAAGAATTTGCAGGACGCACCTAGTATGCAGTCACAATTACTTTCTGAACCATCTAGCCGGTTTTCCAAAGTTTCAGAGAAAAAGATAGTTTCTAAGACCCAAAACACATTGGGCAGTTGGGCTAATTTGAAGCAACTGATCAGAAGAAGCCTGGTCTGCCAAAGGTTCATGTGTACTCCAATTGGGTGATCGAGAGGGCATGTGGGCTGATTAATTAAAGGGGCATTATTCTTTGAAAATTCCCATTCAGGGTTTTTTTTTTACCACAAATCAAGATAAACCAAATTAACTTCGATCAAACAAATTGGTTAGTCTAAGCAGGAAACCAGCTCTTGGGTGTTCCCAATTGGGGTTAATAGGTCATGTGGGTCAATTAAAGGGACATTCTTTGAAAATCCAATTTGTTAGGTGTACCCACACTAGTACAGGACACCGGGAAGGCACATACTAATTCAGAATTGGGGTGGTTCATAATGTGGTGTAATTATAGGGTATGCATTTTAACCAGTCACACAAGAAAGTACTTGTTTAGGGTAGAAAATTCAAACCAAATACTGGTTTATGGTGCAAAATCAACCAGTTCTTGTTTGGGCTAAGCAAAATCAACCCAAAATGCTCTTAGGGTGTTTTCCTGCTAAGTGAAAATAAGCGCTTGGGGTACGTTCTGGGAGGCCATACACAAGCATGATTGATTCATACCTTTGGAATACAAGTGGGACCCCCCGGGAGTTACGCCAAAATTAGGAAACAAGAAAATTGAGATCTCCACAATTTGATTTTTAAATATTTTTATTGAAAAATAATACACTTTTTTTTATTTCGACGTTTATTTAACGTACAACAAAAAACCTATCAAGATTTACAATGACAAAAATGTATTGATAGAAAAAAATATCAAAATTTGGTTTTTTTTTTTTTTTTAATTTTAGTGAATGAAGCAAAATGGGTGACTATTCTCTTGCATGGCATGAAAAAGTGGGGGATTTGGGAAGCTGCCCAGGAAAAAAAAGGAAAGTGGTATTTGGAGGGAAATTTGAAAGTTGGGGTTAAGTGTGCCTTTTTGTACACAAAAAAAATTACACAGTGCTGGTTTTTAGAAACTTTGGCAGCTGCTTCCCGGGGGAAAAGGACATTTTCATGCCGTTCTCCAAAAAAATATATATTTTGCAATCTAGTTGTTTCTGTAAAGGGATGACCAGTGGCTTATTGCATGTGGGAAGGAAAAGGTTTTGCACGATTAGGCTTAAAATAATCCAAAAAATCGGGTGAACATAGTGTGAAAATAGATTAAAAGGGCAGGAATTTTGTAAACAAAGGAAGGAAACTCCAGTTCAGGAAAAATGGCATCCCTGTTTGTAAGTATTCGGGGAATGTGCCTAGGAAGATTTTATTGATAATTTACACCACCCTGAAACCTGAAAAGACCTCAGCATGCAAGGCTAACAAATTTTAAAATTGTGATTTATTAGTTTGGTGGTTTGACCCAAATATCCTTAAAGAAAAAGTCAAAGATCCACCATACAAAACCTGGGTCTTGACAAATGTTCTAAGGAAAAAAGTTTATTTACTTGCCTTTCCACTGGCACCACAGTTAGAAATGATTAATCCCTCCCCCCCCCCAACAACTCTGTGAACTAAAACACCAATCAGCAACATTTTGAAATCACTAAACGAAATAACCAGCTGGCTACATTGCCGTCAGTGAAGCCATTTGGGTATTTATCCTCTGAAAATTTATTTCCTTGGAAAAAGTATTAATGTCCCACAGCCACCCTTTGGTAGTTGAGGTTTCTTTGGGGATGCCCAGAAGGCACTTATCAGCATTCCAACTTTGCAATTCCACTGATGGGAAAATGCTCAACCAGCACTCATCAGCAGTCCATTGCTTGCGCTTCTTTGAGGGGTAAATGCCCATCTGGAATGTCATTCAGGGTTTTTTTTTTTATTATGTTTTGTGTATAGTTTCCATGTGTGTGCATGTGTAGGATACATTTTTGAAGTTCATGTGAGAGTTTTTTGCTCACCCAGCTTCCACTACATTTGGAGATTTGTTTGTTGTAGGGTTAGAGTAATCTTTTTTGTTGTTATTGTTTAACAATTGTTTGCCTTATGAGGGTAAAATGCCCATTTGGCACAAATCGTGCTCGCATTTCGCAATCTCCTGAGAGGAAGCCAAGCCAGCAGAATTGGGCAGTAGGTATCCTGAGGAGTAGTCCACAGTAGGTAGTTATCGGAAGTCATCTTTTTTTTTCACTAATGTCCAGCTGGCATCATTGGCACAAAAATAACTGTGGACTGGCACTGACTGCCAATAGGTGCCAGTTGGATGGGATGTGGGTGTTTTAAAAAAGAAAGAAAACACTGAAATACAAAAAATACATAATTTCACAATTTTTGTGAGATATCTTTGGACAGCACGTACCCAAAAATAAGATGGGTGAATGGTGAAAGGAACAACTATGAGCAGAGCAAGCAAGAGTCAAGTGTGAGACTGTGTGTGTATTTTCTATCAAATGTGCCAGTACTCTGATTGTACCCCATTAATTTTCAGCAGTGGCGTCGTATCGGGCCTGCCTGTCTGAGGGGGCAAATTTTCTCAGTCTTGCGAAATTTTCCCTCTCAGGGGAGGCCAACAGGCCCAATTTTTCCCCGGTCAGAGCAGGCCACGGCTACCCCGGGTTAATTTCCAAATTGTTAAAATCAGCCCAATTTTGGCAAGGTTCCACCGTAGCTCGCCTTTCGTCCCGTGGTTAATTTTGACAATTTTTCCAATCTGGATACCGCCCCTGCAGAGGGCTAAAAAAACGGCTGATTTAGCATGATTTTTGCAAATTTTTTCCTGCGCCCCCAAAGTCGTCCAGGGGGGACTTTGCCCCCCCCCCGCATGTTATAGTGCACCCCCCCCAACCCCAGCCCTGTTATACGCCAATGAGTTTCAGGTAGGTTTGTGATATACAGGGACATGTTTCAGCATGCACACCCTCAGGCACTAGCCAGCAGGTGGTTCAAGGTGGGACGGCAAGTTCCCAAGTAGGTTTGCAACAAATGTCCTATCACAGGCAAAACTATCCGGGTCGGCAGGGATGGAAAGGGAAAGAGTCTGAAAAAGGGTACATTTTTAACATCGGATCTTTTTAATTCCGATTTCACCTCAAACGTTTTTAAAGGTTACGTTGCTCCATCCACCTGGCCACGCCAAGCTGCACACCCTAAAAAAGAATCACTTCTTGTTGTCATAATGTCCTTGCTTTAAACTGGAAAGAATGGTCTTTGTCTTTGGATACTTTACTGGAGATTAAAGCCAATTATTCAACACTTATGACAAAGATTTTGTCTGAAAAATGTTCATAACAGTTGTTCATACACAAAAAAACCATGGGCAAAAAGTATATGGAAGCACAATAAACCTCAGACATGGTGGAACATTCAAGTATAGCTTTACAGCTGAAAGTAGTGGTGGTTGTAAGGACTTCTTATGGGTGGGGGGGGGCTGCAAAGTGTTTTTTGGGAAGAGAAAAGTGACCATTTTGTGGGGCAAAAATTTTGTAACCAAGTTTGTCCCAAAAAAAATGCTAGGTTTGCCCAAATTTGGTGATTGGTAGCCCAAATCACTGATTTTTGCCAAAATTCTGTATGGGGGTGGGGTGGGGTGGGGCAAAAGAAAAACAAATGGGGGAAATCCCCCATCTTACCTTTGTAGGCCTACTGTAGCTAATTACTATGCACTTGGCCACCTGCAAACTATATGAAGCAAAATGGTAGTGACATTTCTTGATGGCAGCAAAGAATAATGGCAACAGCGTTCAAGGCTGCTTAAATGGTGATTAAGCAACTATTACCAAAAGCTGATTTAATTTAAAAACGGTGCCCACCCATCAAATTCGACAACATGGGAAGGAAATTTGCCACAAAAAACCCAAATGAATGCAGAATTTACTCATATCGGACAATTAGAATCCTTAAGGTTGATTTAGAGCTTTCAAATATGAATTTTGTTGTTGTGTAGTATACCGTCACTGAGAACTAAAAAAAGTTCCCCAAGGTAAAGTGATGAATCAGGACTTTCCGTTGTCATGCAGTTAGTAACCATTTACACACTGTATAATCACGGTTATCCCAAAACAATAATTCCAGATCCAGAAGGGTCGAGCGCATTGAAAGGGGTGATTCATAAAAAAGACGTCAAGGTGAGGTTAGGATTTTCACCATAGCGCACCGACAAGACAGGAGTATATACAAAAACGCAAGTGGTTGAAAATGGAGGGCGTCGTGGGGGGAAAGCGCGGAGGCAAGCCGTGAGAGGAAAATGGGGATGAGAAATGGGGTGTGGGGTGGGTGTGGAACTGGGGGGTGGGGTTGTGTTGTTGTGTGGGGGGAGGGGGGGGGAGGGGGGGGGCGGTGTGGGGGGGGGGGGGTGGGGGGGGAGGGGGGGGGGGGGGGGGGGGTGGGGGGGGGGGGGGGGGGGGGGGGGGGGCGGGGGGGGGGGTGGAGGGGGGGGGGGGGGAGGGGAGGGAAGAGGTGGGGGGTGTGGAGGGGTGTGGGGGAGGGGGGGGGGGGGTGGGGGGGGGGGGGTGGGGTAGTATTTTTTTTTTTTTTTTTTTTTTTTTTTTTTTTTGTTCTTTTTTGTTAACAGCAAGTGCCCAGCAGCCTACCTTTATGACAGGGTGCATATCGAGGCAAATACTGTTATTTTATACTCTATTTTCATTTTAAAAAAATCAGGGGGAGAAAACTTTTAAGTGACAGGAGGAGAATTTTTTTTTTGAGGAATACAATTTCTCCCAAAAGTTTATTGGACAAACAAGTACAAAAAAAAACTACAAAACCTTTGTGTTTGAACTTGCCTGCTCTAGTAATCCTCCCTATAGAACAAAAAAAAACAACCTGTTTTTAATTTTTTGTTTATTTTTAAAGAAATTGCTATCAATCATCTCAGTAATAAAGCTGGGTATTCGGGCTTATTCACTCAGTTGTGGTGTGTGATCTAATTACATTGGTAAGCATTCCACCTATGAACAAAAAAAACAGGGTTGAAAAAAATTGGGGCGGCGATTTCATGGAAATGTCCTCATTCTATTTAAGACACTATCAGTGTTTGTTAACTCAGCAATCGAAAAAAAATCATCAAATCAGGATTTTTGCATGTATTAAACAAGTACAGGTATCATAACATACCCTGCAAATGATAAGACCAGAAGCAACCTAATAAGGACAGAATCAGATATTTTAGTCATTACTGTGCGAACGGACACTTAAACACCACGTAACTGAATGGAGAATCGTATTGTGGAACGCTGGTCGTTTTTATCCTTTTGATGTCAATTTACAGGTGGGAAAAGTAACTTATGAAAATTCTAAGACTTATCCTTCACTATGAAGCCTATTCCGCAATTTCCAATATTTTCAACTCACTGATAGTGTCTTTAAGGGAAAAGCTAGGACAGTTACTATATAGGAAAAAGATGTTTGGGGTCCATGTATAAATGCCATACGAAGTGATTTTTCTGGGGTGCAGGATTCAAACCCCGAAAAGGCAACAAGTAAGTAGGCCAGTACTACTAGAGACAGTCCACCTCGAACTTCGATTGGATTATGGTTAGAAGTTCAAAACGCAAAAATAAAAGGTCGGAGGACCAAGGTGTCTTTCATGCTCTTAGGCTGATAAACTAAGGTTGTACTCAACTTAGTTCTGGACGAAAAAATTGAAAAACTCCGAACATTAAAGGCTCCATGGACATGATTGAAACATACTTATATTAACAGCCAAAAAAAAATGTTTTTTTTTCATTCATCGTATTATTGGTATCATTTGTAAAATCTGCATGAAGCAGTATAGTAAAGTGAGAAACCGTATATTTGATAAAAATTGGGCATATATCATGGGTTTGGCCAAGCTTTCAAAGGAAATTCCAAAATGAAAGGGATTATCGCGCTGGCAAGCGTGACCCAGAATGACGTCCCCCGAGTAAAAACTACGCGATACGCGTCATGATCGTCACGTGGAACGGACGGTGCTTCGTGGAAACATGTTTTCTTGCATACGTTTACACAGGTTGACTTCTCGTGATATGCGTCGTCCGTGTTGTATCATATGGCATAATTTTTGCGTGATTTGATGCCTTAAAATTACGCTTATAATGTGCTGTATTGTCGACGGCGGCACCAGCGGTTGACTGTACCGCATCACAAGAGAATAAGAAACAGCATAGCTTTATTCAAGTGCCCGGACAAAGAAAACGACCAAGGAGAAGATATCTGAGTGGCGGTGCGTTAGACCACGTGTGAGCTTTGGTTACAACTTGTTTTACATGAGTCATTAAACGGGGGTCAAATCCAAACTCCAGCATCTTGATACCCGTTCGCGAAAACAGGAGAGGCCCTCCACCTTGTCAGTTTGGGTATATTTATCCTTGAAAATTAAACTTTCACGATGTTCACTTTTAAAACTCTGTGTTGCGATATGATCAGGATACTGGTGAGGTGTTACTAAAAAGTAAGAAATTAAGAAAAAGTCTAATCAGCCGTGTCCATGGACTTTAACCATAACTTCGTCACGCAGATCATCAGCAGTGTAGCATGTGCCACCCACACTGTAGTGCACCCGTAAACATGGATTACGTACATGTGGCTCTATCTGACGAATCACCCATTGTCGATTTTGGTCCAGAAACTGCTTTTCCGAAATGGAGCCCACCGGGGCATCAGGATTTTGTAAAAGTACAATATAAATGTGCGGACGTTTTTGAAGACCGGAATTTCGAAAAAATGGCCAAGATAGGGGGTATTTTCGGCTCAATTTTCATCGTTAAATTTATTGCGTTTTTTGGTGTATTTTTCGGCTGTACAGTTGTGTTACAAAATTACTTTCACTATTTTTCTCTCAAACCAATTCAACGCAGAATAAAAACGTGTGTGCAACAGCCATAACATATACATTTATGGTTTCAAAAACCTTGTAGTCCGATCGTGTTTAGAAACACTAAATCATTAAGAATTTGTCGGTCAACTCGGTTGCTTTTTGCGCACTGTGTTTACGTTTCTAAAGTCACTTCCGGTATCTTGAAATTCCCGGTTTGCGCATGCGTCTTACGTTTGTTCCTAGTTAATATAAGCCCCGTCTCCATACGAGCCCTCAACGTATTGTCGCCAAGCCAGTGGCTACGCCTAAAAAATTAACTAATGATTTGTAATATGCTTGTGGGCTAAAATAAGTAAAGTCAGGGTTTTATGTGATAGAATGGGATTTGTGGGATCAATGAACTTATGGTTAAATTCCCAAAACTGGTGCAGTGTGGGATTGACTCAATACACCCTCTATAGTGTAAGACTTGATGATAAAACGAAATCAATAAGTATGGTATACGAAATAAAAGCCCCTATAAAACCCCGTTCACTTTCTATGCACTGTGTTAAATGATTATGTGGCGAAATACATGAAAGGACAAAAATACGAATAACCCAAAAAATTGAGATTTTTTACATAGGCTTTTAACTCGTAAAAAATACCAACTTTTAGTTTTATGAGGTTCGAATCTCATTTTGTTGCCGAGATATTTAAAATTTAAGTTTTCGGGGGATTTTCGCAAATTTCCCGAAAAATTGAATAAAATGGGCTCCAAGAATGGGGAGGATATGATTTGAAGTTTTATATTATATTTAATTGGCTAGGTACACCTTTTTAGTACATGTACAAAAATAAAAAAAGGACGGTGATCATTGTGTGAATGTTAAAGGTCCATGGTTGCGATCACTTCCCAGGACCCCGATTTTACCAGACAAGTGGTCAAAAGCTACTATTTTTCTCATTTGATCTACAATGTAAAAGAGTGAAAATCACTCTTTCAGGGAGTGACTCTATAGGGACCAGCCTAGTTCAGGAGTAAATTTTAATCTTTAAAGAGTACCTTGTGTTTATGATTACTCTCATATAGACGAAATAAAAGCACTACACCCCATAGCGAATTGTCACTCTCACTCATAAGAGTGAAAGAATTGACAGGCATTCACTCTAAAAAGGGGGAAATTGACTCTAACAAGATGGACCCTCGAGTTACTCCTTGAACGAATGATTTTCACTCTTTTACTTTAACTGTTTAAGAGATGTGAAATCATAGTTTGGAAGTTTTGAGCGGAAATGTGCCCCAATTTGGTGCAGCAATTCACCAAGTACTCTATATTCCTGACCAAATCAGTTTTTTTTTTTTTTTTTTTTTGTTGCTCCTGACATTAAACGGATATTGAAAATGTACGGGCGAAACTTCAAAGATGCATGGGGTTTTTGGGGTGAAGGCTTATTTCTTATTTTCAGATGAAAACTCCGTGTACTTAAATCGTACCATCACCTTTAATGAAATATTAAGCAGAGATTGAAAAGAATGGTCAATCTTCGGGAAATCTCCCAAATTTGAGGAAATGGCCATTATTCAAAATTCAAAAAGTTATACTTAGAAAACAAAATGAGATTCGGATTCTTTCTTTTTTATTTTAAGTGTTTGCCACCTCTTTAGACTGTGACACTAAAATTAGAGCACACAGAAGATACAAAGGGTGTGTCTAGAATTGAATCAATCTCTTCAATCTGTTTTTAACAAGTGCTATCTTAAACCGTGTTAAGTCCCATCTAATTTGGAAACAAAGAGGCAAGAAAGGAAATAGTTCAGAATTCCAACCAAATACATTGCAAACTCAACCAACTAACCAGTGTCAAAAATGTCCATTAAAAAAAAATCGGTTTTTCCCAGAAGTGCAATCTGTGGACTTACCACGGTTTGAACTAAGCTCTTAGTAGCTAGTACTTGTCTTCTTTGTATAAACCACCAATATGTATATACTTAATTTTTTCACTCTCCTCACTTGGATACCAAAATGATTGCAAATATGTTCCAAAATAAAGTGAAAAAATCCTTTTGCTGTTGTCTCGCCATCATTCTTGACTTTTCTAAACTCCTCGCATAAGTTTGTTCTGGTAATGGTCCGGAGCTCTCGATGCTCTTCATAATGTTCCTCGAGAGCGTTCCCCCATTGACATTCAATGTCAGTGGTGGGCAGTTTTCAGTTTTGCAGGGTAATATAACCTCTGCTTAAGGTTGGATGACGTCATTTATTTTTAATTGGAAAAAATCGTGTATGGTTCCCGCAGATACCTATTTACATAATGCGAAAAAACAAACAATCTTGAGTAAAAATGATTTTGAGTAGTTTAAAGCAGCTTAAAGTTTAGTCAAATATGTGCCTTACCAGACAATGGCCTTACTGATGGAAAGCTGAGTATATTCCCAACCAATCATTTATACTCAACTTTGACTATAATTTTACTCAATATGGGGTTGTTACCTTTTTTCATCAACAGGTTTTAAAAAAGAGTTGAAACATAATAACTTCATGGATGAAATATTTGGCTAGCTAGTCATATGGTCGTTATACACTGCAAAAACTGGAGTGTTAACTTTAACACCATAGGTGTTAACACCCTCCTAGAATCAATAGGGGACCGCACCTACTGGTGTTAGATTTACACCATTTCGGTGTTAAATACCACCATGTTAGTGCTATATTAGCACAAATTTTGGTGTTACAATTTATGATATGACACTACTGGTGTTAATTTTACACCACCAGTGCCGGTGTTTGTTAACATTTGCTCCAACTCGATGTGTATCTGGAAATCATCGTCTATATATTTTGGCATCTATACACCACTGCATGCCGACAGACTGCGATATTCCGACGTCACTGTGTCGAAAAAAGTAAGGGTGTATCGATGCTTGCCGACGCGACGTTGATTTCATTTAAATGCATGAACGACATGATGACAGTAAAACAAACAAACACAGACAAACAAACAAGAATTATTGGGTAAAAAATTGCAAAAAAAACCCAACAACAAGCAAAACACACACACACAGAAACAAAACGAAGACAATAAAACTTACCGCATTCGCCATGTTAGTAACATGACTTGCTAAAAAGCACAGTAACATATATCCAAACGATCTCATCTTATAAAGAAATTATTATTAATTCAAGTTGAAAAATGAAATGTCAAGTTATGTACATATTATAGAAACCAGTAAGAAAATCATAAACATTGAATAATACACGAGGCCGCTGAGATTTAATTAGACTATTTAAATTGGTGTCATTGTGTCATATTATCTCTGATATTTATTTTATGATAAATTCTGGTCTTATGAACCCTGTAATGTAGGCACAACCGCAGGGTATATATCTGGCTATTGTCGCAACGAAA
>JAMKCH010035345.1:0-14897 GCA_023653785.1 Ophioderma brevispina | reverse complement strand
TTGTCAAAGACTTGGTTTTATTGTCGTGGGATGGGGGAATCAGAGAGGTTCGCAGAACCGAGTCTTTGAAATTCACCCAGCTTTGAGCCTCTGAGCAAGTCACGGACTTGTGGCATTTCGGTTACGCCCACTGGTAGTGATTGACATTTCATCAATCAACCCCTCACTCGGTACCCTCACTAACCACCTGCTATTATTTACCTTGCGTGCGCGGTGTGAATGGATTGAATACCATACTACCTACTGTCGCACGCGGGTGCTCATATAAAGAGCAATATACTGATTTGGGTTGATCAAAGCATATCCATATTTTTGCTTTATTTGCTTAATTTGTCTGGGCATTTAATTTGCCTGCTATTATACGTAGTAGCTATAAATCACGCTTTTATTGCTTCATCTCTTTCTCTCCTTGTTTAGCCAATTTTTTTTCTGTCTCGCTTCAGTTCCCTTCCACTGTTTATATAATTATTTCGTTATTTCTACATCCTTATTTCCCCTCGTCTTTCTATAGTAGATTCCTCTTTACGGCATCTTTATTTCTCCTTATTATTCCTTGTTCATGTTTTTTCTCACCACCACCCCTCTTTCCATTACTCTGTCCATGTTGCCCCTTCCCCTAACTCTCCTCCCGGGATTCTCCTATTCTCCTGTTTGACCTTCTTGTTTCACCTTTCACTTCTCTCTCCCCTCTCTCTCTCTCTCTCTCTCTCTCCTCTCTCTCTCTCCCTCTCTTTCGTTCTCTCACTCTCTCACCCCCTTCTCTCTCTCCCACATTTCATTCCAGGTCTATGGGAGGGGCATGACCTCATCCCTCAAAGATTTTCATTATAACAATGGAGAATTCTTGTTCACGAAAATACCTTGAATTGTATTGCTGATATTGAAAAACGTCTTGCTTATAAGATAATTGATACACCTCAATTGTGCAAGCAAACAAAATTCATATATTTTAATAATCAGCACCTCAAAATACACTCACAAACAGCAAAAACAAACAAACAAACAAACCTCGATCGTCTCTCCATATCATGTTTTACCATCATTATGAAGCGTATCCCTCTTTTTTATTGGAAAACAAATATATTTTCAACCGAGAAATTTCAGTTTGTAAGAATTGCGCTGTTCATATATTGAAACTAACTTTTCGATTAATATCACTTTTCAAGCAAAAATCGGTACAATATTACTATTTATCTGTATTATGGTATTATAATCTTCGTCGCCAATCAATAAATGATGTGATTTTGGAGAAAAACAAATTCAACTTGATTAAAGAGATAGTAAATCTTAATTTTTCGATTCAATTTGAAAAAAAAGTATCAGGTCATAGATTAAAAAAAAAGGTTTTCAACTGCCTCCGAAAAATGCATGTTTTTTCTGTCCAAAAAAATTATCTGCATCGAAAACTTGGGTTAATATTTCCAAAACTTTATAAAGACAACTAGGTTTTCAATTTGATCAAAAATCTCATTTTTTTTCAAATTAAAAGGAAACTATTTTTCAACGGTTTTCGGTTGCCTCAAATGAGGTGTTAAAATACGCGTAAATGTTTCGTTTGAACTGACGAATTTCAGGGGTGGGTACCCGGGGGTTTCTTGGTTTTTGATCGTTTACCCATGCTCGTTCCAAAAAAAAAAAGCTGCAAACGCGGGATTACCGCTAAGAGTATCAAATTCACAATAATCAAGTTCTAGTTCCGCTTGGGGTATCAAATTCAGATGTGATTCTGACTGGTTCAATGATATAAATAGGAAAAAATAACCTAAACATATCAGCAAAATAACCCTTTTTTCTTGTAATTTTTCTTACAGTAGTACAGGTGTCATTTTCTTGTATATTGAGTATTTTATAGGTATATGTTTTATTCACATATTGAGAACAGGTCCCACAAGGGGTATAATTTCACTTACAATTGGTCCCGTTATAAGGGTATATTTTTAATAAAAACTAGTATAATTTCACCAAATACTGGCCCCGTTAGGGGTATAAAGTTTCACTGAATATTGGTCACTTATAGGGTCACTTTCGGAACCCCTGGAACGAGCATGGGTACCCAACAAACTTCTAAGACCCCCCCCCGGGGGTGGATAGTTACTTTTTTTGGGTGTTTGTAAACGCATTTAACGATATAATTATATGCAATCGGTGTCATAAGTGAATGCATAGAAACAAAAGTTTCGTGACGTAGATGACACAATCTAAGATAAACCATTTAAACTGATTATATGAGGTTTACAACTTTATCTAAAAAATGAAAAACACATTTTTCGTATTGATCGGAAAAGCCCACCGCAAATAATATCAAGATATGTTTAAATCCATCGAAAATATGGTTTATATATATATTTTGAAAAATTACCTTTTCAATTGACGAACTTAGTTTGCAACATGATATAGATAAACCGAGTTCATGTTCATTACTCAAAAAACTCAACTGTTCACTCACAAAAGCTTTTGTAATCATTTGAAAGAAATTAACCATGATTTAATTTTTTTGTGTCACCTGAACGAATGTTCATGGAGGCACATACTTATCAAAATTCCGTGTGTCCGCCCATCCATATTTCCGTCCGTATGACTCGGTTAACCTTTTTAAAATGCCCTGCAAGCTAAACGCTATGCCCCATTTACTTCATTATCATGTTTTGAGGAGTCCAAGTGTGTGAAAATATCGGATCCAAAACATGATAATGATAAAATTGGATGATTTACACCCAATATTAATTGGTCTCGCTATGAGTTTTAAAATATTGAGCTCGACTACGTCTCGCCCAATATTTTTGCAACTCATAGCTCGACCAATTAATTTGGGCTTAATCAATCCAATTTTATATCAAACTTGGTATAGGATGGTAGAGTGAGGTGCCACAGTATTATGTGTAGCTTTTGGCTGCTTATTGCCATATTCATTAGTTTTAATTAGCTTATTTGCATATTCTCCATTTCATTCTCCCGATTTCAAATTTGGTAGAGTGATAGAGTGAGATGTGTCTATCTTTTGACTGCATTATTTGCATATTCATGAATTTCAATTATAGCTTATTTGAATATTTTGCAGACATTTCGGGGAAAGAGTTCCATATGTGCCCCTCTTCAAAATTCTACAGGAAACAAATTATTTCTATTTATGGCCTAACACTAACAAATACCCTAACCCTAAGGCCAAAATTTTAAAAAATTGTTACACGTAGAACTTTGAAGGGGGTACATATGGAACTCTTGCCCATTTGGGATACAGCTACCAGTGGCGTACCGACCGGGGGGCAGGGGGGGGCAAGTTGCCTCCTCTGGCTCGAAAAAGCGGGACGATATGGGCCAAAATGTGCATTTTATCCCTGTTTTTCGAGGAATTTCAACCAATTTCAGGCCAAATTTGGGCAAATTAAAGTAAATTCGGCAATTTTCGCGCAATTTGTTAACTTCAGACTTTATTGGAGCAAATCACCGGGACAATTTACGAATTTTGCCCCCTCTGGCGGGACGACTTGGAAAATTGCCCCCTCTGGATCGACTCCCTCGGTACGCCACTGACAGCTACAAAACATTTGTTCTCTTTCTAATCATCAATATCACTAAGAATATTAATTAGTCAAAAAAGTGTTTTATTTGACTAATTAAATATTAGTCATGCACATTTTATAATCCACAAAATAGTGCTAAAAAGTGGTTTGAATTAAAAAGAATGCTTTTTAAAGATTTTCGGATTAAATTTCATAATTGCAAATATTTCTACAACTTGAAAATTTTGACTTTTTAATTACAACATTCGTTCAAATGACTAATTAGCAAATGGCCAATGTGTACTTAAATTCATCATTTTTGTGCTTGACTAACTAATTCTAGTCATTTAACGAATCTAAAGTCGTCTTTAATTAGTCAATTAATTTGTCATTTGACAAATTAAAATTCATCAGTCATTAATTAGTCATTTTAAAGTGTAAATTTAGAGGTAATGAAAATATTTTGTAATCATGAAAACTACTCTAAAATATGGGAAGGTTATCTTCCAGCATATCAAACATGTTTCCAGCATTCAAGTACATTTTATGAATGATAAAACAAGTGATTTGCATGACTAATTTTTAATTAGTCAAATAAGACACATTTTTGGATTAAGGGGTTTGATGTGTGATTTATTTACGCGCAAGCTGCTTTACACCTTCAGCATTCTGTTTAGAGCCCAGTCATGGACAAATGGAAGAATTTTAGTTTTGAGCTGCGAAGGTATTATGCGCAGATACCGCGAATAACTGTGCGTTTGTTTGCGTTGATTAAAATCCCGCATCTCTACGCCTGCGTTCCTGCTTTGCTGCATGCCAAATGTGGCGCGGACTTTTCTTGCCGCCCAACAATACGCCCAATTTGAAAAAAGTGTCCAATTTCAGTGGTTTTCGGCGTGTAATGGAAAAAGTAAGTCGTGACCCTCATTTTTATTTCCAATTTTGAAGAAAGACATCGGGACCTCAACATATTTAGAAATTACAAAATTTATTGAAAATTTTATTTTGTATGCGATCTAAACGTTAATTTTGACTTTTCCCATATACTTGCGTTGGTTTAAAAGTGACAACTACCTTTATTTTTTTTGGGCTAGTAGCTCAAAAAAAGTTGGGTGACCCCAGTTTTTAGTCAGATTCTTAATCAGCACGTTTAACTTTAAATACCAATATGTGAATTCTAGAAAAGTTTATCGAGTAGATCACTTACACGTCAAACCCCTTAATTAATATTCAATGCAAACTTCATGTCATAAAGCAAGATATCGCCAACCATTCGACACTGTGTTCAAGAACCGCCTTTTTAAATTTGGAAGTATAATGTATTGGAATATGGTGCAATCTATATGTTTCAATTGAAATAGAAGGTTATCCTTTGATAATTTTAAATCCATGTTTTTCAATGTTTCAACTCTTTTTAAATTTTTTGCTTAAAATGCGATTTCCAAGCGGGTAGAACAGTTTATCAGAATTATGGTGCAATTGCATTCAAAAGGAGATTCATTGAAGTGAATAAGCAGGTGTGCAGATTGGGAAAAGCCGGTTCGCTAATGGCAGCGGCATGGACAATTGTCTCCCAATTTACCCTCTATGATTTTCCCCTTCCCTGGCAGAAGAAAAATCGCCGACAAAAACAGCGATTGGTCAAAAATCACCAAATTCTGGCAAACCATATGGTATTTGGTCCAAAATTGGGTAAAAATCTCCCAATTTTAGAATGTTTTCCCTTAAATCCTTGTTTACGAAATAAACAACTTGTTTAAAGCCAAGCATCGTTTGTTTATTTTTTCAAACAAGTTTGTTTAATTTGATTTCAAACACGGTGGGAGATGACAGGGTAAACAGCAGTTGTTTAAGATTAAAACTGAAAAACCACCTTTTAAGATAACATGTTATAACAACAAACTGAAGTGTTGTTAAACTTAAACACAGCATTTTAAACACCCTCTTTTTAAACAGAAATTTGTCCGTCTTCCAAATCCAGAGGCGTAACAGGAATCACTTGTCCGAAGGTAAAACTTCCGATTTGTGCAGGCAGATTCTCCCAGTCGTTGGGATGTGTTTTTTGTTTGACGGGGGCACAGTTTTGTGCTGAATGTACCGACATGTGTTAATGTACCGACAGAAAAACAATTTTTCAGGCGAGCGAAGCGAGCCGGTTGACCCGAAAATTTTATAAGCGTCTCAATATGAAGATGTGGGGGGAGGGGGGACAATCCAATACATAACTGATACAAACTTATTTCAAGTATTATTGACCAGATGTTACAACTCTGAATGTTTTAAATGGCATGTTTTGGCTTTTTATTCATGCATCAAATTCATCATGACACCTTTTAGACAACTGTACCACGGAACATGCCCCCCCCCCATTTTCTTGTTGAGGTAAAATTGATTTTTCAGCTTTTATTCCCGGCCAAGAACTCTCTTGGATGGCAACCTGCCCCCACCCCGCCTGTTACCTTGATTCAAGTATTATTGACAGATGGTTACAAACTCTGAATGTTATTAATGCATATTGCTTTTGAATGCATGCATCAAATCATCATGACACCTTTTAGACAACTGTACCGACGACCATCCCCCCCCCCCTTAGGCTACGCTCTGTTTGAGGCAGATTCCGCCCCCCCCCCCCGAGCTATGCAGAGCTTTAATTGTTTCTAAATACCAGGGTTAAATAGATCGCATTTGTTGACCTTTTTTTCCATGTACTTAACACCATCACCCACACCGTTTTTCACATAAAAATTGATAGGAAAAAGTGCAAGTCTATCTTCGTTACTTTAAAAAATCGTGAAACTAGACAAATACATTTTTTCACCCTGCTTGTAACATCACGGCAGAAATCGACGTACATGGTGGAGGCCAAATGTTAGGCAAATCTTAACATTTGTTCTTTTGGTGATTTGGGGTCCATTGATTCCCCTCCTCCTCCCCGTTCTTCTATGTGTGTAGGGTCCTATCATATCACCAACGAATTGTTCCTTTTCCTTAAAATCCAAAGAATATCCCTATAATATTAGTTTACATACCCCTAACTTGATTTTCCATTGACATATTTTGTAAATAAAAATGTATCAATTCGAATACATTTCTAACACAATCTTTTTTAAATCGATATGGTATAGACACTGCCTACCGCCCCATGTCGGTGTGCGCGTGCTTGCATCCCGAGTACAGGTGTGTATCCCCTGTCTCAGTGGTGTCTAGACGATCTGCCGCCCCATGTCTGGTGTATCGCGTGCTTGCATCCCGAGTACAGGTGTGTACCCCTGTCTCAGTGGTGTCTGGACGATCTAGCGCCCTATTGTCTGGTGTACGCGTGCTTGCATCCCTAGTACAAGGTGTGTATCCCCTGTCTCAGTGGTGTCTGGACATCTAGTGATGTCACCTTAAAGCCATGAGTAGATTTTCAGAAAGAAAAAGAAGCGCCCCCAATTTTTTTTTCGAACCCGGGTTTTTTGCATATTTGTAAGCTTTCCAATGTACTTATCACATTAAGTGAATAAGCCGTACTACGCTGTCTTTATGTAATATATGATGATTTAGTACTTTAATTCTGTCAGGCACGACAGAAAGTCAAAGCAATGGTGGTGTTCTATGGGGACAATTACTATAGTCAAGCAAGTCAAAACAAGTTTTGCTGTTTTCTTTTGTACTTGTTTGTCCAATAAAACCATCGAACCGTTTTCTTGGTAGTGGTCCTATAACAAAATGACTGTACAATTTGAGAGAGAAAATTTGATCCTAAAAAAATCTCCTCCAATGTAATAAGTGGCTATTTGGGGCAAAAGTTAATATATTTTTGTATGTTCCTTTTTTTCAAAATATCTTATAACATAATACCTGGTAAATTGAGCCATTTTTGTTTATGTCGAAGAGATGGCAGATGCTGTTCAGTTCCTTGGGGGGTAAAGTTTGAAAAACCAATTATTGTACTTTTAGTTAATTGAGCCCTAATAAATTACATATTATTTCCCCCCAAAATTGCTTATTTCGGAGATCCCTTTTAATGGTAAAGAATGGCTCAAAGTTATTTTGGAGTTTATTGTACATAAAAAATACAACCTAAAAAAAGTCAAGAATTATCAATATTTTAATGGTTGCCATGGTAATCAATGACCACTAGAGCTGTGAATTACCAAAGTAGAAAAGAGTTGTCAAACACGATAGTTCCTGACACCGTACCATGTGGTGTGACATTTAGTAAACATTTGAATAGGAGCACTGGTCACCAAAAAAAAATACATACCAGATCAAACACATCGATATGAATTTTGGTTTGACACTTAAAAGTGACCCAAAGAGTTATCACTCCCAAGAGGCATCCATAGACCCCAAGAAAACGCCTTCCTGGATATCCCTTGTGAAGGTTCATAAGCAATGTCAATCAGCAATAAAATGAATTGGGGTGAATTGTTGTTAAAAAACGACTTTCAAACACAACAAAAGCTAATGAGCCTTGCATAAGCCCTGAATTACATATATTTCTCCCAAACTTGTTATTTTAGGCAATCCTGTATTTGCACACATACTTAAATTCCTCTAACAGCTTCCCGAGGATGATGCAACTTCATGGCCATGGCAGAGCTTTATCTTGCTACATTCAATAGTAGAGTCAAACTTGAAGTCCCATTCTCGTAGTTTGTAGCCTTTCATTAAGGAGTTGCGCTTTTTATTGCTACAGTCACATGGCGACTATAGCGCTCTGGTATGATGTGTATGTTGAGAGACAAAACTTGAGGCCTCTTTGACAAAGACTACAAAGGTTGCGGGAAGAAAGTTTGGAGGTGTTTTGTTTTGTACCTTCATGGATGCTGAGCAAGATTTTTGGGTCCAACCTCTGGGAAGGTTGGGGAACTCTTGATGAGGGTGTATTTCAAAAAAATGGCCTCCAAAATTCCTGAAAATGGTATAAAGCCAAAAAAAACAGCTATTAGGGTCAAGATCGTCGATAACGAGAGATTTCAAATAACACGTGTCCGAAAAAATGTGAAAATTCTGATTTTCCCTGCGGTGTTAAAGCTTTATATCAAAATATCCCCATCTGTAAGGATTAAGCTGACGAACGTTTCTTTGGTCAAAAATTGGTGAAATTCTAATTTCGTAATAGGAGACAAATACAAAATTAGCCTATGTTTTTATTGAAAATATGAATATTAATCACCATTTGTTTCATTTTAAGTTATTCTGTGACCAAATTAAAAGGTAGGGAATCTATTATGTGTCTAATCTAATGAAATCACTAATATCACAGACAATGTGGATGACTTGAAATCTCTCATTGCACACTTAAGGATAAACGTTATAGAATCTCCAAAAGTATTTTTTCCAACTGACGAGTCGACAGAAAGGAAGAAAGTGGGCAGTGTTCAAAGATAGGAATCTCCATTCAATTACGTGTTTGTAGTAAGTGTCCGAACGTACAGTATACTAAATCACCATTTTGTCATTAGGTTGCTTTCTTTCTTTCAAGCGCCAACTTCATATTTGAAGACTCTGGCACAAACTCTGCCTCTACTCCTAATCGTTTGCTGCTCGTGTTAGGACGTACCTTTCGTTGTTGTACAGACATGGACAAATCTGATTTTGATGATTTTTTGATTTCTGATTTAGCACATCACCGATAGTGCTTTAAATGGCCTCGGATTCCACAAAATATATACGGGTATGTGACAATGTGGTAAAAACATAGTATGTGTTTTAAAAGGTCCAATACTGTTTAACTGAACACACATGATGTCATTTAAGTCCATGCGCACGATGCCTAATAGCCTTTCCCCAGAAGCCCCAGATTTTACCGAAGTGGTCAACATTTAGGTATCAGAAGAAAGCTACTATTTTTCTCATCTACCCTGTGAAATCTTAGAGCCAAAGGATATTTGGTTTGGAAGTTATGAGCGAAAATGTGACCCATTTTGGTCGACCAATATTAATTTTACAGTTCTCTATGGGGCTTACAAAATCACGTTTTTAGCTATCCCATCAAAACGGATTAAAATATCAGCGCGCAACTTTACGGCTGGGGTTTGGGAGTGAAGGCCAACCTATCAAGATGAAAACTTCATATCCTTAAATCGGGCCATCCCCCTTTAATATCATATTTTTGGTAGATGGAATTGTCTACCGTCAGAGGGTGTTTGAGTCAATCCCACACTTTTATCCCTAAGTACTGACATGTGTTTAGTACAGTATGGTTTAGGCACATTGCTATGCATCATGGGATTCATGGTCTGCCGTGTAACATTTCCATTGGTTTGTACAGTGGCGTGATGGAGATATGGCAAAATCAAAGTGATTACTATCAGCATATAAAGGGTTGAATTTTCAATTATTTATTGTTTAATTACATGAATATATACTTACCCCGTAACTCCGGAACTATAAGCCATAGATAGTGTAAACTATACCTTTTTGGAATCCTTGTAACCAGACAAACACCATGGTGTGCTTTTTAACACATTCGGAACATTTTAAATTTGTGACCCCTGTATAACCTTGAAACCCAAGTGCTTCCATGAATTTTATGGATTATCAATGCCTAAAGTACTTGTCTGCAAAAATTATCAATTTTATCTGGAAGCGCACACTCTTTCACTACAATCCCCTGCTAGAAGGACTCTAACTCATCATATAGCCCCATTACTTGTCCTCCATTGTTGCTAAGAACAGAATTAAGTTCTTCAAAAGAAAACTGATCTATAATAAGTTGTCTCTTTGTTTCTTCATGTTTTGAGGTGTTCCTGAATGTCGAAGATGGCTTCGTTAGTCTGGTACAAGCTGGTGGCTTTTTTTCGCTTACAAAAAGAAAATGGCCAATAAACCAATTTATAGAAATCAACATTCAAAAAAATCAAATAAACCAAAATCATCTCCAAAGGTAACAGTTTGCATATTGTCACAATTTTTCACGTGTCAACGAGTGGGCTATACAATTAGGCTGATAATTAACCATATCTTAAAATTGGTACCAACGTGACCACATCACTCAACTTGCCCCCCCCCCCGCAAACAAGTATCCATCAAGCAAGGAAGCGTTAGCGACGAGCGCGTTGACTTTCCATTAAAGATCAACCTGAATGTTTTGGTAGAATGGTGGTACTCTAGGTTTGAATTAATTACAACTTACTTAATGGTTTCAAAAATATTGTTTCCCAAATAATTTATAAAAAAATACCCATGATATACTTCCGTCGCAGCGTGCGCCTGCAAAATCGCTAGTGAAAAAAACGCTCAGCGTTTTTCAATCGCTTTCCAGCATCAAAGTCCTGGAGCTCTGAGCTATTGAGTTTGATTCAAGTCTCACTGGCTTGCGTTGGCTGTCGTCAAGTCACTTGGGTGAGCTAGCGACTTATAGATTCGCAAGTCACTTTCCCAATAAGTGACAGAAGTGATGTCATAAAAAAAATGCTGATGGCTCCCTTGCGACTGTAGTATGTCATATGGGCATCATAAATGTTAATTGACATACCAGCTGGCGTTGATGTCGCGTTCTACTTTGCTGAGTTTCCCAAAGGGAAGCTACCATAACAGAAACATCGTACATCAACAATCAGTTGTGGTGGATTCTTTGTTCTTCTACATATATACTGCCCTAAAAAGGGTTGGAAACAGCCAAAAATATATCATTCAAGCAATGTCAAAATTATGTTACTTTTTAAAATACAATTCTCTAGTTGAAACTACATCCTGCTGGCTGGTTCCTTTCCACTCTTCGTTATTTAATTTGAGTCCGCACCCCATCCAAACCGGGACTGCTATCGTACAGGAGGTGGATAGAAGATATATTTGTGGGGCACCCCTATCACATCAGGGGCGCCTGAATGGTCGTAGCAACTGTAGACTTCTCCTGTCATTCTGTATTCGTCCTTTTCGAGTCTAGAGGGCTAATTGTACTCTGACTCCTGGTGATAGGCAGATTTAAGGCTCTAATGACAGAGGCTGTCAAATGCCACATTTCTGCACAAAAATTTGAATTTTTATTCACCCCTGCAATAGAATTCAATAAGTTTTGGCAATTAGTAGAACTTATTTTCAAGTCATTGCATATGCATTTTGAATCCAATATGAATATATTTCAAAGCCATGAATTTTTAGTTCTAAATTGCGGTAATTTACTGGGTATCTCCTAAAATGTTAACATCAGCCCCCGCCCATAAAAAAATACATAGTTTTAGTTTAAAAAAACTGAGCGTGTCAAAATTATATTAAAACTCAATCTCTGTTTACTCTATGTGGGCCTACCATAAACATAGTAAATTAGGCATTCTACATTCACTTCTTTTTTAGATAAACTGTTGCGGACGTTACAGGTAAATATATGTCTGCCAACATGTACGCCCGCAAAGGGATATTTACATGAGACAGAAACTTGTAATTCTCATTCAAATTATGTACTCAACTTATTAATTCACAGTTTTTAAAAAGAAGAGCAGTGGTCTAATATTACATAAAACATTTTAAGATCCAAAGTAGCATAAGGTACTTAAAACTTGGTATTTTTGTGCAATTTTTTTGCCTCAATAATATTTAGCATTGTAACTTTTACCTTTTTTTTTCTTTTTAACTAATTTAGACTTTTTCAGGCTCAATCAAAACTATATAAGTAGCACTCTTAAATTTTGTGCTCTTAAACGGTGCAAATTCCCCCCCCCCAAAATGCAAAAGTTCAATAGAATGACGTGTGAGTTATTTTTACTAAGTACTTACACTCTACATATTACAACACCACATACACTTAAAATTTATAAGCATGCATTCACACCCCTTAAGAAAAAATGGGATTGCTCTGCTGTTTCATTCGTTTGCTAACACTTTGAACGTTCAATTATAAAAAGTGGATTTGATTCTGCTGAATGTCATGTATTGCATACTATGTAGCAAGTTAACAAAGATTAACATAGCTTGTTTGAACATAAATTCCGCATGTACAGGTTTGTGGACTGCTAATTACCAGACATGTTGACTTGTTCATGAATTTGGAATTTTTTCATTGCTTCCAAATTTCGTTAAAAATTTTTTTTACCGTTATTTGACATGCTTTTGGTCCAGGCTGCCAGTTAAATGTTGTTTTTTTTACCAATTTTTATCAATTGGGTACTATGTTTGAATTGTGTATTTACAATTTATTAATTTTGACACATTTTCGGAAAGAGTTCCATATTACCCCCCTTTGAACGTGTACAGGAAAAAATTATTTTTATATAGGGCCCTACACTAACAACACCCTAACCTAGGCCAAAAATGAAAAAGATTTGTTGCAGTAGAACCTCCCAGGGGTGACTCTTGACCATTTTCTATAAACATCTTTTGAAACTGAAAAATTTACAAGAACCCACTTTTTTTTTTAAAAGTATTTGGTTTTTTTAAACTTTTTGCCCCATCAATCACACTTAGGCCTATTTCAAGACTGACCATACAGCCATTGAAACTTGTGAAAGCATCTGGTTTCATCAACTTGTTTTTTTAATTTGGAACTATAACATGTTTCTATTAGATATATGGCAGAATCTTTAAGGTAAGCCATGCAGATCGTTTCCTGCAGTCGCTTTGAAAAATAAAGATGCATAAAATTGTTTGATGTCATGCTGATGCAAATTAGCCATACATGATGCAGGCAAGACTGAAGCGTCATATTCCAAGGTTGGTTTAAGCAAGTGTTCTATTTTTTGTCTATGGAGGACATATACATGAGTCAAAAAGGATCTTACCCTGCATGGTATTGTAAAAGGAACTTCGTCTGCAAATTCAGAGATGATGACCTTTAATCTCGTGTTGTGGAAAAGCATGGCCTAGTGGTTAGGGTGCTTGTCTGTCGCTCAAATCGACCAAAAAAAAAATTCCGGGTCTACTCAGCTGGTAAGCACAGAATGTTGTGTTGGGAAACCGTCAACATCAAAATTGTAGAATACAATTTGCTTAAATGACAATTTTTTGAAGTTTTTGAAGTGGGCATTTTGAATTCGGGAAAGTTTTTAGGTGATAGTTTAATTATCCGGCCAAAATGAGGAATGATAAAGAGAATGAAGAGATATCAGAAGTTAGGCTTTGATATGAAAAAGTGAGAAAATTCATCAAAAAATAACATGCAAATGTAAAACTATTTAAGTTCAATGAAAATTTGAACCTTTTTATGTGGACGTACAATCCCATAATTTGCAAATCATAAAATTGAAAAAAACAAAAAATTAAATTCTTTGTTTTTTAAAATGAAGTTTCAGGTTTTCCAAAGGTTAACTAACTACTTCGTTTGTGTGCTTATTTTCAACCAGTGTTGTAATTATCAGAAATTAATTGGCAGTTTGGTGTTGCGGATTTCTGTACAATTGAAATACTTCGAATTTTTAACAGTGTATGTCCGCAACGCAAAAAAGTGTATGTCCGCAACAGTAAAAATTTAGAAATTGAACCCTCAAGAATGGCTGTGATTTTTCTTTGCTGGTTTCTGTAACCTTGGTCCTCGTACAAAACAAAACCAAACTAGATCAGTTTCCAGCAGTGTTCCATACACTTCAGAGCAATTGCAACCGATACACAAGTAACTCCAAAAGTTACATTTTTGTGAATACGTCTGCAACGGGGGTGTTTTGGCCTATCTTGCTGACCAAGACGAGTAAGATTGTAAATTTTATATACTTCTATCAAAGGACATTTCAGATCAGAGTGCAATACATCCAAATGCCCTGTATCATTAAAAAATTCTGGTTCCCCAAGTCCTCTGAAATGTACATCCGCAACTCCGGAATTGCCCTTCAGGGGACACTGACCCCGATGCTGAATTATTCAAGAATTAGGTCTCACCTACTTTTGTATTTTGATATCATTTGTAATTGGACTGAAATAAAATTGCAACTTATTCAAGTGGTTATAGCACTATTGTTTCGTTGTATTTTCATTGTAAAAGAATGTGAATAAGTTTTATTTATTTCTGTTATTGGTATATTTATCATTTGCAATTATGCTTAAACTGTGTCTTTCCTTTTTATATGTTGTTCAGAATTTATCATTTCATATTTTATTATTAGGCCTATTCATTTAACTTTGTACTTCTTCTTACCCCAAGACAACATTGAAGATGCTAACTGAATTGTGTCGCATTTCGAGCATGATTTTCTTATCGCGAAGGAATTTCCGCTGGAAAGACAAAGATAAAGTATGCCAAATTATTACATGTAATATGTCAATGTTGATATTTTCAATTTATCAGGCGCGGTGTCATTTTGGAACAAATACCCATATCTTGAAATAATCTACAACCCAGCCCCCCAATACCACTACTCTATATATTCATCTCTACAAGCTTCCCTCCTCTACCCTGCCCACTACTCTCTCATCATTCCCTTTGCCTCTCTCTCGACATTTTTTCTTGCTCATTAGTCTTTTTCGCACAGTTCATTAAAT
>JAMKCH010035344.1:0-15492 GCA_023653785.1 Ophioderma brevispina | reverse complement strand
TGCATGTAATTGCTTTGCCATTGGTTTGAACAGTGATAGGCTGAAGATGCATATAGGTTACATATGTTCATCCACCAAGGACACAGTTCAGGGTGTTGTACTTTACATACATTGACATCAACTGACCTTGTGTATCTGGGTATCATATATGCCCCCAAAACCGGTAGACGTTTTATATAGAACTTCCCATTGGTGTCAAATGATGATTACCATTCATTCCGTCAAACACTAACTGGGCTATTCCATGGCAACACTCGAGATGTGCACCTCAGCAAGCTGGATTTTTTTCCTGTTTTGGTGTGATGATAGATATTGATGAGAAATGAAACTCCCCCGAAATTTTTTTGATCTTCATAACGCCTTTCGTTTTTCCGCAGATCATTCAGAAATTTCAGGGGGGTCACCATGAAACTGCTGTGCAATGTCGAAAGACAATTTTTAGAGTGCCATAAACTTGTAAGGGACCCTCCCTAACTTTGAAAATCACTATCGGATAATTTGTTGGTGTAGAATTCAAAGCTGGCCTAAATAAAAATTCCCTTAAAGGAAAGGGGCGCCCCAAGGAGCTAGGAGTGAGTCTTGTTTTGGTTGTTCTATGTGGTTGGGAATTACTTAGAGAAACGGGTAGCCCCAATATCGATGACTTCGTGAAGTTTTATTGCAACTTGCCTTATTACAAAAGTGTTTGAAAAGTATAACAAATATATATATATTGAAATACCAGAATATATATGACAGTTTTATTTTTTGGTGAACCTTATCAGACTAACCTGTAGCATTATTGAACTTTGTCAACCACCTTAGGGTCCCTGTCTGACTATACCGCCACAGGGCCCCTTTGCAAGCTAGACTAGGGCCCTTTACTAGCTGCCCCAGAGTCCAAGTCTTTTCTTGATTTTTCGAACTATCAAGACCCCTTCCACACCTGTCTGGGGCCCTTCACAGCTGTCACAGAGCGTGCTTCCCAACTAACACAGATTCCCCCTTCCTCATCTACAAGAGTGGCCCCGTTCCCTACTAACCCAGGTTCCTCCTTCCAACTACACGCATGGCACATTTCTACATTAGCTTCACACCTTATCCTTTTTATCTATTGGACAATTCCCAACACCCATCCCAACTACCCATGGTCCTTTTTTGTAAAACATTTAATTCCGTCATGCGCTATATGATTTGGGGCAGAAGCGTTGACGGAATATAAATGGGCATACCTTCAATTGCATACCATGAACCTCTTCCAGTTTTCCTTCTCACCTCCCAGATTTCCATTTCCCAACTACCACCGGGGTTCTTTTCCAACAACGCCAGGGTTCCACATTATACAAGAGTGTTGCCCATCACCCCTTCCACCACCACAACCCCTCCAATTCAGGTCTCATTTTCACCAAATGAAAAATTGAAAAATTAACCTTGAAAAAAAACCAATATATATTATTATATAATTTTTATAAAATTGCGTGTATTTTTGTTTTTTTGATCATTTCATTTTTTAGTATATTGTTTCAATCTTAGTTTTTTTTTATTTATTTTGGGTCACTATTTGTCACATTTCTATTTTTGATTTTATAATTGTTTAAAAAAACCATTTTCGTCGTATTTTCTTTTTTAATGTATTTTTTTTTTTTCATTTTTAATATTCGGGTTTTATTTGCGTACATTAATTTGATTACTTTTTATGTTTAATATTTTGTCATATTTTGCTCATTTTAAATGCTATTTTATTTTTCATTAATTTTTGTTCGTATTCGATATTTGATTATTTCTTAATTTCTTTTTAAACATTTAATTACTAACGTTGTTCGTTTAATTACTAACGTTTATGCTCAAGTTTCATTGTTTATTTATTATTGCTGTTTTTTATTTTAATTAGTTTTTTAATAATACCACGCCACATCTTTCCTGAACAAACTCCTTGCTTTTCATATTTTATCAACGTGTATTTTTGTGTATTTTAGTTCCATTTTGTTATTATTTTTTACATTTATTTTTTTTATTAACTTTTGTTATTAGGCCAATGGAATTGGATATTTAGTTTCCAGTTACCCGCCCATCCTGAATTTTAATTTTTGTCAAAACTTTCATTATTTTTGTTAAAAGTCATATTTTCGGAAGTCTTAAATACAGATCATAACTTTCAACTTCTCATAATATCAGGCATGTCGTTCTTATCATTTTAACATATTTGTGGCTTAGGGTTTTTACTAGTGGTTAATAGAACATTTTAGATTTCCCTACCAATGCTCCTGATCATACTTTGCGATCGAGCTTACAATATTCATCTTAAAAATTGGGTTTTTTTTAAGTAACTATTACTTAAAAGTATCCAACTGTTATAAAGTCTGATGTTTAGAATATATGATTAGGTTTAGACACATCTTTACAAATGAAAGTAAACATTTATATGAAATCGTGAAATAATGAAGAGTTACCTCCTCCTTATTTCGACAGTCAATCAATTCCACTGGCTTAATAATGTTTGTTTTTATTTAATCTTCTTGAGATTATTTTATGTAATTTTTAAATTAATTTTAATTAATATTGTTTTTCTTGTAATTTATTTGTTTCCGTCTTTTTCGTTTTTATTTGTCTTTTAGCGTTTTTCTATTTTCACCCATTGTTCAATTGTTAATTCTTTGCATTTTTATTTTTGTCTTTTAGTATTTTAAATTTTATGTTTTTTTGTTCCATTGTAATTTGTTTTATTATTAGTTTATCAACTTATCTTTTTTTTTTTATTATTTTAAAGATTTTTAATTTTATTTAGTTCATTTTTATTTTAGTACTTTGTTTATTGGTGCATGTTCATTTATTGCATTTGTTATTATTTTTGACCTTGCAGTCGATTTTTTTTAATTTAAAAAAAATTTTATTAATATAATTTGCTTATATTATTTTATGTATTTTACTAATTTTTAAGTTACTATGTTTTTCTTTTAAAATCTTATCTGTTTTATGGTCTTTCTTTTTTATTGAATTTATCGTTTTCTTTTTTCACTCATTGTTCAATTGTTTAATTCTTGTGAATTTTTTATTTTGGGTATTTAATTATGTTTAATTTATTTCTTTGTGTTCCGTTGTAATTTTGTTTATTTTATATTTTCATTTTGGCCTACTTATTCCAACTTCGTGATCAAATTTAAGCTGTGTATGTTGTTAAAAAAAAAAAGGGGGGGGAAAGGGAGAAAATAAGCAACACGACACATCTTTCCTGTACAAACAGCTCAAACCAGAACAAAACTAAATAACAACATGAAAAATCAACCTCTCTTGCCCGAATTTCGAACCCTAGACCAACGGGGGGAAAATAGTTGCATGTGGTAGAAAAGTGCCCTAAACCGCTGCGCTACATACCACTGTTAAATAAATGTAATCTGCTCAATTGGTCCACAGGTGATGGAAGACAATTCGGGGTCACGATGGACAGACCCATAGGGCGTGTTACGTGGAGGCAACAATTATACAGTGGTTTTTAAAAATATCCTTAAATTCGAAAGGAAAAATATAGAAGAACTTCTTCTTGATTAAATCTCTGCCGAAAAAATTAATTTTTAGGTCATCGAGTAATCTCGATCAACTCCTCATAATATTTTCCGCAATATTTGGAACATCCGCTAGGTAAAATTATCGTGATTATCGTAGAAATCCCCAATTTGGTTACAGTTTCCTACGGCGGTCCGAAAGTGTTATCTGTGTAACAGATGCGAAAGATATTATATTAGTACTGCGGGCGAGCGCTTAACGTTATCTCCGGAAAACGAAGGGGTTCTAGGGAAGATTTTTGCATCAGGGGTCCGTTACTATGTTTGTTTGAATGTATGTGATGTGTAATTGGGTCTGAACTATAGAACCTAGCGAGAAAATTGAACGTTTTTGTCGGGGTACTTCGTGCTTCGGCAACACGGAAAAGTCAGGCACACCAATCGATACGGGCTAGCGGGCCGCATCCCTACGTAACTTACCGGACCGCCGCAAACGTTTCCAAAGCCAAGCTAATAGGTGCGCCAGTCGGCGCCCCCCTAAAACTGTGATAGATCCTTTACTTTTTAAAGTTGATTTCGGGATTTTGTAAAAAATGCAAATATCTTTCATCTGGGAGCAAGTTTGGGGGGTCAGAAACTTCGTAAGTAACAATATTGTTAGTGTCATTTTCTTGGTAATCTGAGTCACACTGCAAGACTTTCTGGACTTTTCATCTCCCATCCTCTCTTCTCTCTACCAGTGTAATGATAATCACATTAGGGTAAAGTAATAAATAAGTGAGTTACAGGCCTATTGAAAAATCCTAATTTGCATTTTTGACATATGATGGCAACGCCCCCCTGAAATTCAATGTGACATTCGAATCACCCATCTACGTTTTCTATTGAAATATAAGCATATTATACAATCACTGTTTGCTTTAATTTTAAGTATTTCTGTAGCCAAAAATTAAAGGTAGGGAATCTATTGAGTGTCTAATCTACATGAAATCACAAATATCACCAGAAAATATGGATTGGACTTTGAAATCTCACGTTGCCCCTTTAATTTACATTGATCATATAAATACTTAAACAGAAAAACTAATTTCATAATATTTGTTTTATAATATTTTTACTGATAGATTGGTGGACAAGAGGGGTTTCTAGGGAGCTGCACGAATTATCTAATTAATATGATGATGGATTTGATTATATTTCATGAAAAGATGTTATCCAAAAGTAGGACAAAAAAAACAAAAAAAGATTGGAAGAAGTACATCGTTAGTTGCAAAACTGGAAAAATATTTTTATTTATTATTTATTCCACTTTTTTTCCACTGGCATACAAATGGGTTGAAACATAAAACTTGCAACATAAGACAAAACAAGGATAAAAAAATTTAAAAGGCCAGTGAATGGCTGGAGCAACCCAGGTGAATAGCAAACCTCTAGAACCGTCCCAACAGCAGCCAAAAAGGGAGGGAGTAATGTAGTTGGATGATCCATAAAAATTCAAAGTTTACCTATGCGGGCACTTTCATTGATCACTTGTAGAGTATGATATACCACCGATACAGCTAGAGACTGTTCCACATATACAAAATATCATCTTTTAAATGATTTTATAGATTTTCTGGTGTAATCACTGATTGTGCCTTAAAGACACACATCAGTGAATTCCCGAAAGAGTGCAAATATTTGAAATTTGCAGAGGAATAGCTTAAAACTGAAGGATAAGTCTGAAGGGACTCTATCATAAGAGGATAACAACTTACAACTGGAGAAGGCAGCAAGTGGCAAAGAGATGAATCTCCATTAGAATTATGTGTTATAGTAAGTGTCCTATGGAGAGTAATGACTAAATATCTTGATGTATTTTATTTAGGTGCTTTTGATTTATCACTTGCAGGGAATTTTAGGATACCTGTACGTGTTACAAATGAAAAAAAAACAACCTCTGATTTGAGTTTTCCAACTTTCTGATTTAGCAAATTATGGATAGTACTATACAGTGATTTCTTCGCAATGTAAACAAATCACACCCCCATTTTTCATCAAATTCCATTTTTTTACACTGTGGTATTGGAATGTTTGTAGTAACGACCCCTGGCAAGTGACTAAGGGCGCGTTCCCACTATGTGGTTTGGTTACCAGGGAAGTGTGGTACTTGATGTACCACGAGCCCAAACTTCCTTGCCTAGTGGGAACGCGTTTTAAGTGGACTCGGACCTACATCCGAGAACGGGTCCGAGCCCACCTCAGGTAGGTAGTCTCGGGACTAGGACGTGGTACCAAGTGCACAGTGGGAACGCGTTTCTACATCATAAGTGGGCCCGGCCAATCACGCGTGACCGTGGAAAACCACGCCTGGCTGTGAGCAAGGACCGGGGAGCAAGGACAAAAATCGCAAACAAAATCCGATTTTATACATTGAATTCACAAATATACAGTGAAACATCTTACACATTTCTTTTCCTCATTAGTTCTCTGTTTGTATCATATATTTCATTAAGCATAAAAACACGCGGATTATTAGGGATTTGTTTAGCGATTAAGAAACAGCAGAGTGAAACAGCGGTGACGGACACCATAACACATAAACCAGGGGTTCTCAATTATATTAGCTGAAGGGCGAGAGAATGCCGAACATATTCGAAATTTCCCTACTTGAGGCCAAATATACTTGAATTTCTATGGTTCCCTTTATATTTTACGAGGCCAGTTGAGGGCCAAAAATCAATGGTGGCGGGCCGGATTTGGCCCGCCCGGCCGCCACCGCCAATTGAGACACCCCTGACATAAACATGAGACTTCCGGGTGGCGATGAATCTGAATATGGAGACTGTCACGCCGCAATACGCAGATTTATCAAAAATGATCAGAAAAATGAAGCCCTAGTAGGGACGATTTTTGTCTTGTTGACAATAAAATGTTGTACATCAACATTTGGTTTCCATTCAAGTATCAAAAGGAGGAACAGAGCAGATTCAATTATTTGCAAATAAACACCATGGACGGAATAAAAGGAACAACGTCCGGGTAAGTGGCCGATACTACATCGGAGTTTGGCACGGGTGGAGTACTATATCGTGACAGTGAGAACGCGAAAGTCAATGTGGGGACGAGCCCAATTTATGTGGACTCAGACATAGGTCCGAGCACACATGTTTAGAGTGGGAACACAACCTTAGCGTAATTGCGTTTGTATTGTCAAGAAATTGATTTTTAGGCTTTTGTTTACTGATATACATAAAAGTTCAAGATCTGACTCTTTGTAGGTCTAAAAAAACAGAATCGTAAATGGCATCTTCAGAACGCTAACACGTTTTTTTTTTAAAATGCTTAGTGTCTGTTTTTCACAAAGAACAGTTGTAAAGATGTGATATCACCTAATCACTAGCCCTTTTGCCACCCAAATTTTATTAATTTTAGGATTTCATTTTTGAACTGTCACCTAAAGACAGATCTCTCAGCATAGCAATTCCACATGCATTTTCTCCATGTCAAAACTCCTTTGCCTGAAGTTGTAAAGGACTTAAAACTTCTAACGATACAAAACTTTCATCTTTTGATGTCCATATTGATGAACATAATATTATTGAATGTATTTAAAGTATTCATTTATTTGCAAGAAACGCTCAGGGCATTTTATCAGTGCGAAAGGATTAAAGACAATGCGCATAAGGAATTTGGAGCTTAGAAGCTAATGGTGGATATGGGCCAATTGAACCAGATTGCCCTCTTCTAATAAACAATCTGGAATGGCTCAGATATGCGGTCATCAGAAGTCCAGTCTTGTGCACCTGCTTTGGCCTGGAGGGAAGAGTAATGCCTTGACTCCTGTAAGTAGTCAGGCTTGGACCAGGCTTGGTAGCTCCAGACAGATGGTACAATGGGTACTGTCCAAATTTCTTGGAATGCGGTTGTAAACAAAGTCCAATGTGATTGGAATTAAGGACTTGTGAAATTTAATTAACTGTGAATCCTTGGAGATTATATGTGATTTTCAGGAATGGATTGATCAGTTCATAAGAAAAATAAAGGAATAAAATTGGATCTGTCATTAAGATTGTTGTGATCAGTGTTTGTGCCATTGAAACTGAGATGTGTAAAATTTGCTAACAAAATAGAGGAATACTTTTGATTTGAACTGAAGTAAAACATCAGATTTACGGTTGAGTGATGTCAAAGAAAGGGGAGTGAATCATAATAGGAAAAAAAAGGAATGCTTAAAAATTATCCAGAAATGACGAAGTGACAATCAATTGTTAAGCTTCCTTTGGCGAATGCAACTTATATTCCCCCCTCCCACAGAGCTGCACTACTGCTTTCAGAATTTTGATTACTGTAATACTTTCATGATTTACATCATATATTTCATTTCAATTTTTATTATCTAAATAGCTATGGAAATATTGTTATCTTTCCATCAATTTACTTGGAAATTTACCGGTGGACATTTCATCAAGAAGCTTTTTAAATCCATGTGATAAGTTAAAATAGTAGGGGACATGTGACTGTCAATGTCGGGCAACAAACAAAGTACTACCCGACAGTGTGCGTGCTAACATGCAGGGCTTGTGCTCTTAAAGTTTGCACTCGAGCAGTATGATAAATCTATTTGAAAGTTGACTGAAGACCAAATATATTTTTTTGGCCCAAAAAAATTAAAAGACTGTTTCAGCTTCATTTAACTTCAAAAAACCCCCAAGCAGTATGTATTTTTTAGGTCAAAAAATTGACATGTGCTATTTTTTTTGATTTGTTGCATTTAAACATCTTTTTTTTTTTAAATTGGACGTTTTTTTTTTTATGAAATTAAATTAAAAACTAAAAAAGAAATGTGGTAAATGTGAATCCAGTTCATCTTATTAGCATTTTCAGTTTCAAGGATCACAAATTATGACATTTTTGAACATTGTCATTTATCTTTACCTGGAAGGTACTTCCACCCTGATTTTCTTTCCAAAATTAGTGAATTTCTGAACATGCACTAATTATATTAAAAAAAATATTGTTTCACAAAAGGAAGCAAAAGGTCCACTTTGTGCTTAGTTTTTATGGAAAGTGCCAAACTTTCGAAAAAAAAAAATTCTTTTGGTTGTCACTTTTCGGTGATAAGATGTTCGAAAACTCAAGATATGACCTGTTTTTAGGGGTTAAGTCCACTTTTCCAAAGTCTTGCACTCCTCCATATGAAAACATTTTAACCTGGAGCTTTCGTTAATAATTCCCATATGCTAAAGTAATCCATTGGTTTTTCAACATCAAGGAAAAATTGACATGTCAGCCAGGTTTTTGAATTAACTAAATGACCATTTAGGACACGATTTGTTTTCAGTTAACTAGAATTATTACTCGATTCATCTGATATGTGACCCCCGTGCCATTTCTTGCGGAGGGAAACAATTCAATGAGGAGCAGGGACTTAATTCTGTTAATCATGTTAAAGAGCAATGAAATACACTATAGTGCGTTTTCCATACATGAAGAAATTGTATTCAAGTGGCAGGTGAGTGAGTTTAAATGACTGGAGTGTCCGCCAAGATAATCCGGTGTGGCACGTGCATTTGAATTCCCGGTAGAGCTAGGTTGATCTCTTCTCCGACTAATTGAATAGCTCCAAAACTCCAGGGGGAACGAACGTATCAACCCGAATCTACTATGTAGCATTTTAAAATGAGAGCTGCAGTGCATAACAGTAGAAGTTGCGTTTGCTTATCAAGTGAGTTAATGAGCTTATCATCATACATATAATAAAGGTTCTATACAGCTTTTAGTACAGAAAAGTTGGTGTGCGAGGGCAAGAAAAATTAACCCATCAAGAAGAAAGAAAAAATAATAAAAAAAAAAAAGACCAGTGCAGGAAAAAGCAATGAGGAAACAAAACACTCATTAACAATTAGGGACTAATTACAATTACTACTTCCAGTAATTAGGATGTTTGTGTTGTTATTCTTGGAAACATTGTTTATCTGCAGGATATTGTTAATTATGTGTTTTACAAAGTTGTTAATTATGTGTTTTACACTGAACTGAAGGAAGAAGAAGTAAATCATAATTTTAAATGGGTAGTGTGTTCACTATAAGATGAAACATGACCATTGATTAAAGGCTGACTCAGAGATTTTCCGAGGAGGGCGCCCTCATGTTTAAAAAAAAAAAGTTTTTTGCATGTAAATAATGCTCGTCCATATACTAATCACTGTGTGAAATAACTAAGCTGAACTCGATGTCCTTCATATAGAATATCATAAAATTACGGATCCGGAAATTTTGTTCCTATGGCAAGTAATACTTTACATAAATGTTTACTGCGTCAAAACGAAAAATCCGATTCATTTCAAACTTTGGAATTGCGCTTCTTAGGTTACTATCTTTAGTTTAAGTTGACTATTTTTAATTAATGTACCAAAATATTTTATTTTGAAATCTCTGAGTCAGCCTTTAAGTACATTGAGATGACACTAAGGAAGACCAAGGTCATAATGCAACCTTAGGGTAAATATACTATAGTAGCTATAGTGTATTTTGGCACAACTTGGAGCATATCCTCTGATAAAAGGTGTAGAATAAAAGTGGAAAAAAAAATTAATATTCTAGAAGGTTGAAAATGATATCTTTTTCAGCTGCAGATCAATACCCCCCCCATTTCTATGTGGAACCCCCTCTGAGGAGACCGCAACACATGCACTTAGTACAAGATATCTAGCTTGCCTCCCTCCCAGGGGCGGTTCTCTCATTGGGAGGAAGTATGGGTATGTGCCGCCTATAAGACCCTCATTTTCAGGCTCTGTTTCAATTGGCAGAGACCCCCATTTTGTACGACCATTCAGTTCCAGAGATTCCATTTTCATGTCCAAGCCATATTCTGAGAAATCGCAGCTTAGTTTCTGAAATTTTTTTTGGAAACCTAGTTCCGGAGACCCCTTTTTTTGGGCCTCAAATCCTGGAGGCACATACCTACCCAAAAAAAAGTTGAGCCCCCCCCCCCCCCGGGGCTTCCCTGGCTTTGGAAATGTATCAATACTTGTTCAAATGAAGAACTTGGAAGTTCTAGAGGTATGAGCATGCATATTGTTTACAATTTTGTTAACAAAGCCTGTAAAAGTGGTAATTTTCGCGTGTGTACTTTTTCGTGCTTCTGCATTTTTTAGCATTTTCACTTGTTTTTAAATTCACTTTTTTCAGCTATCCGACATAGACTTACAATATAAACATTTTCTTATGTTTGTAATTTCGCGCTTGCTCATGAGTGCGCGAAAAGCATGGAAAATAATGTAGCGCGAATATTTGCACTTTTATAGTACTGGGGAAGCTTTCTAGCTGGAAGCAATAGGTAATAGCAAGTAATCCAGGAAATGCCATAAAACACTGTTTAGCCAACAATTCTATGCTAATGAATAAATCTCATGATCATGTCATTGGCACTGGTAACTGTTTCCAATCTTGCCCTCCTGGAACTGCAGCTGGGTTTCCACTGTTGCATGAATACTCAGGAAAAAAGGAGCACTTACAACACAGGGTTTCAGTGTGTACGTCATCACTATGACAAGTGGGGTAGCCGGTTTCCTGACCTCTTGGTACTCTAGCATTAGCAGAGAGAAACAACAGGGAATTGTGGGATATGTTTAGTGAGCTCTGATTGGTTACTAGTTGGTGGGTCTGCTGGCAAGAGTAAACTATAAGGTACACCATTCTTGCACTAGGCAGTGTTTTGTTGACCTAGTGCTGTCTATAGATAGGGAATTGGGGATCTGAGCATCAACAGCTGACGACAGAGCCCTAATACTCAGCCAGGAAGAGGGTTCTTTCCTTTGATTTATTTCTAATTTGATAAAACGGTTCTTCACAATTGGATGATATAAAACAAGGTAAGACCCATTTTATTTTAGTGTTACTGTTAATTATACATGTAGGTGTGATTCAATATTTTAATAGTTGGGACCATGTATTCATGATCAGGTAGGACTTTTAAAGGTGCAACGAGAGATTTCAAGTCATCCATATTTTCTGTGATATGTAGTGATTTCGTATAGATTAGACACTCAATTGATTCCCAACCTTTTTATTTGACTATAGAAATAACTTAAATTGAAAACAAAAGGTGATTTGTATATGCTTATATTTCAATGGAAAACATAGGCTGAATTTTGTATTTGCTCCTATAGGAAATTAGAAATTTCACAATTTTTGTACCAAAGAAACAGTTCTCAGCTTAATCCTTTTCAGATGGGGATATTTTTATCATGATAGAGAGCTTTACACCAGTGCAAAAATCAGTATGTTCACATTTTTTAGGGACATCCGTTATTTAAAATCTCTTGTTGCACCTTTAAGTAATATGTGGTGTCACAGTGATTTCTGGAGAATATGAGAACAGAAAATACTTCTGATTTTGCCGTTAAACTAAAGAGTCTACATCATCGAGTCATCAATTTCATGTTAGAGTGATAAAATACTTGATGAAAAATCTACTACCTTGGCAGCTTTGCTAATTTAAGATTGGGTTTCCTGACTTGAATTATAATTTTGTTTCTTCAGGGCATGCAGGTCATTTATAGCACTCGGAGGGAGATTGTATTCATTCAAAACAAATCTAACTATAAACAACTTAACATCGGCAAAAATTGAAATGCGCCATAAAAAGGGGTCTACATGGGTTGCCAAATTAACACGGCTGTCGCCGTGTCGCGATTTAAGCGCACTTGGAGTGTCGCGGTTCGCTTTTTAGCCCCAGCTCAACGTGTCGCGTGTCAATCTTTATATTGTGTGCCATCGGATGTCGATCATTTATTGGCATCGCATGTTGGATTTTTCTGCCTACAAATGGGTCCAGGAAAATACGCATTTAGAGAGCGCTATTGCCGATTTGTTGGCAATGCTGTTTTTTTTAGAGTATGATAAATTAGCATTATTTACTCCAATTTGAGCTGAAAATGTGGAGAATCAGTTAGAATCCAGTTGCGATAAAATCCCGGGATAACATTTAACTTTATCACATCGTCACATGTCACATCGGAAACATACCGGTTAAGACGTACGTACAATACCTCTGTTTTAGGAAATCCTCTTGCCATCGCGTCTAAACACTAAGGGCTCAATGTGATCGAGATCTCGATCAAAAAAACATGTGGCAGGTATTTATATAAAGCTGCCTTTGTTACATAGAGGTGGTAAAAAAATGTTGTGCAGGGCATGAATAATTAATCATCGCCAGTTTTTGGAGCTATTTTGGGTAACAATTTGAATAATGTTCTACAATGTTTAGAGCCTAAGGCTTAGGCTTTGTGGAAAAGGCCGAAGCAACGAAACAAGTTTTGCGAATGTGCACTGGTGCGATTGTAGTCAAGTGCTAAGAACGATAAACCCATAATTCTACACATGCGATGTCTGTTTTGAACAATTTAAAGTTTTGTTTTTCCAAAATTCAGTGTGTCCAGATTATATTAGTAGCGAAATGAAAAAATATGTCGAACTAAAATGAAATATTTATCAGAAATGTTTAGCAGACATCGGTAAATAAAACTGTCTTCAATGCACGGGCGCGGATGGATTTGTGTTGCTAAGTGCATTTGTTGGGCCGGTACCTCTTTCTGCTGTCATTTTACATGCTAGGCAGTTAATAGTGTTACTGAAGTATGCGAGTTAAGACCAACCAGACATTCGCAATGAGGGTATTGTTGACAAACAATTTGCAGCGGAGGGGATTTCCCCAAGAATTATGCATTATATTATCGGTCGCGGGGATCCCAAACAATCCCTTCACCATTCAAAGAATGTTAATACAAGTTGTAAATGTTAAAACCATGACTCAAAAACAGAGTCGAATCTAAATCTCTATTTTTGTTCGGTCTATTCACAGTAATTTTAATCACATAATTATTATTGCTTAAGTTAAACTAGCCTTTTACGATTATGAAGATGATTGTACAAACTTTTTATCATCCAGGGATGAAGTTTACCGATTACACCGTGTATTGAATGGAAATCCCAAGCCTTCATATGTTAATTAGAAAGTAACACCAAAAAACAAACATGGGTTTAAATAAGTTTAAATAAGTCCAAATTATTGTAAAAATCATTAAAAATACAAACCTAGATTTTGACCACTTCAATAAATGATGTGTTGTAATTGCTCAAATTTGTCCATTTTTTTTTCAGATGTAATCTGAAAAGAGGGAATATCATCTGGACGGGGACGACGCGGTCGCTGGGGAAGCTGCCGGGCCGGCCAGGCGGAAAGTTGATCCAATTTCCTTTTAGGAGATGAATATTTACCCGATTATAAAAAAATGTTGACACATATTCTGAACTGTCTTGAGGACTTAGTAAAACTAAAAGGAACTCTCAGGCCGGCCCGGGAAGATCGCGTGTTGGAAGTATTTTGCGTACGTCTTAGGACTTCTACCCTCGCTTGTAAGTTGTTTTCCACACAAGTTGGGTGAGTTTTTTTGTGTCAAAAGCATCGGAAGTAGTTAAGAAGTCGTACGTCGGTTTTTAATTTTCCCCCAAAAGTAGCGTGTCGAACGATTACAGTAATTTTTGGAAAGTCCGTCGCTCGATAAGAGACTGTGTGTCAAAAGTTCGCGGGATAAGAAAACGGCAGAGTTGTTGCGCTGTGGAGCGCGTGTCGATTTTAACCTGTAGACCCCTATAAAAACAAAAAAGAAGCCACCCCAACAGATGGGTGTTCACTAGGGGCAACCCAACCAAATTTCACCAAAAGGGAAAAGGGTCCAGTTTTTGCTGATCGTTTGTACAAAAAGGTCCTAATTAAGAGAAAAAACCGTGACAAGAAGGGTAAAACTTTTGCTGTGAAGTGTTCAAAAAGTTTAAAAAAAAAAAACAACACAGTTTAGGAGGGGGGGGTGGGGTTAGGTACTTTTACATGGAAAATATTTTTTTTCAAGTCCAAAACTATTTATTTAGTTAAAGGCTGACTCAAGAAGATTTTTGCAATATAATTATTCTGGGTATAATTAAAAATATTCAACTGGACACAAACAATAGTCACGTAAAATGCTAAATTCCACGATGTTTTATGAAGCGTAAGCGTTATGTGTAGTAACAGTGCATAGGATAGTGTGTATGACAAAAATTCCATATCTGGAATTTATAATAAGTTGTGATCAACGCCTTGTCCAAGGATTTACCTAAAAAAAGTGGAGATTTGTATATTATCTGAGCGATATCCGTATCACCAAGATTTGAGTTGATTCCCGATCTTGCGGTTTTGTGTTAGGAGGCATTGGTTTGTTGCCAACTGTCACATAGGCCACTGTGCTGTAATTTCTGTTCCGTTTATGGACAGAAAATAAAAAATGCAAAATTTGAACCAGATAAGACCGCAGTGGTGTAAGGATTATGTACATGTGGATTGCTAAGGACTAAAGTTTCACATAAATAAAAAATCTCAAACTTTTTGAGGGTTAAGCCCGGTTAGTCGGAGGGACGAGGTTATGGATAGCCAAAAAATGCCCCGTAGCTTTCCACATCTCATTTCTATCCACACAAGTTCTGTCATTGATTCTAGTATAAGGCATAATAATTTTTTTCTTTTTACCTTTTTTCCCTCTATCTGCTGTTTTTCCACAGTTTAAATCATGTTACGTGGTTAATTGTATGTGCCTTGTGGTGCAAAACACTGGCGAGACCCCAACGCCATAGTTGGGCTCCAAACTGGATGCAAATACCTAAAGTTAGTTTGCCAGTTGGATGGAGGGACCCACTAAAGATGACCTCCATGAGGGACCATACCAGATATTAGTCTGCCAGAATTACCAACGTTACCCCGGTTTGGATCCTGATGTGCCCCGATACCAGATATCGACATGCAAATCCCAGACATCGACATACAGATACCAGATGCTTTCCACAGGATGTGGAATCCATCGCAGAGTAGCCATAGTAACGGTGGACGACAAAGAGTGCAATCCAATAATGGTAAAGGCAGAAAGCAAGGCAGTCATGATATAAGACCAGATCAGGTTTCATCCGGTGGACAATGGCATTGGTTTTGGCACGGCAG
>JAMKCH010035343.1:0-69639 GCA_023653785.1 Ophioderma brevispina | reverse complement strand
AAGTGTTTCGAGAACCAGCCATATGAAGAACAGAGGTCTTAAGTTTTCCTCTGAAAATGGACCCAGGGTAAAGAAGAAAATACAAACAAAACAAGCAGAAATTGTGATCAAACTTAGGGCGGGGCTGTCGCAAAACCTTGTTGTTAGTCTATGTGCACATTTTGTAACCTTAGCACGAGTTAGCACACAATAGGATTACATATGAGTTTTACAAAATGATCCCACAGCAACCGGCATTGTTCAAATAGTCTCTTCACCAGACTGGAAATTGATATCAGGGTTGAAAATAAGTTTTACACAAAAAGACATGACCAAGTAGAAAGGGTTTTTGGTTTACAGTTTCAGGTAATACAAAAGGAAACAATTTAGTAAGGATCCAACAGAGGAGTGTACAATTTAATTATAATGTGCAGTGGTCTGCAAGAGACCAAGGGCTATTTCATAAAGGTTACGATTAACCGAAGTGGACTAAGGCTGTCTCAGATTTCAAAATATTTTTTTGTGGGTAATAATTCAAAATAGTCAACACTAGAATAACGATAGCCGCCTAAAAAAGTTCATTTCCCAAAGTTGAGATGGAACTGGGAGTTTCTTTTGATGGTAGTAAAAAATTAATAGTATAACAAAAACTCCTGATCCATAATTTTATTACAAAGTTGCGATTTTCTGTATTAAGGACATGATTGCAGCTTAAGCTATCCACACATGGAATAGTATGTGGACAAGCAAGTATGGTATATTGCAAAAACATGTATATGTTATAAAATTGAGGGTGCCATTCTCAGGGAATCAGAGTCGCCTTAAAGAAGAGTTGTTCGTCTTTAGTATTACTTGTTTTGAGCCAACTTAAGAAATTGGAAGGAAGAATGTTCTTATGTAATACATTCATGAAGGTCAATCCCAAATCTGGGTATCATATTTTATACCAATCTACTTATGAATTCTTTTAAAAGTATCATCAATCTTTCCCCTGGAAAAAGACAAACTTAAGATTAAAGGAGGATGCCAATTTAGGTATATGACAATTTCATTTGATAGATGGCCTTCACCCAAAAATCCATCTGTAAAGTTTCGCGCTGAGATTTCAATCCGTTTTGGAGTTGTTGAGAGCTAAAAACGTGAATTTTGTAAGACCATAGAGTACGGTGGTATGTGTAAATTAATATTGGTCAACCAAAAAAAGGGGGACACATTTTCACTCATAACTTCCAAACCAAAAACATCATTTAGCCCTAAAGATTTCACGGGTGTAAATGAGAAAAGTAGTAGCTTTTTCTGATACCAAAATGTTGGCCCACTTCCGGTAAAATCTCGGGTTCTGGGGATGAGGCATAGTACGATCGGGCCAGGACCTTTAACTAACCAGGTTGGTAATTACCTATATCGTGTGTGAACAAATCAAACACATTTATTATATCATTTTTACCAAAGCGTAACAAATATAAAACTGCGTAGAAGCTGATGAACATGTACACTGACACTCTACACATGATAGCGGGTCTGAGTCAACGAGTGAACAACAGGAAGTGCTTGTCGCCGTTGGCAATATGCGGGAAAAACAATGCATCCACCTTATAAGTTAAAGGAATTTTGTTTTAATAATAGAACCATCTGTGTGATATGTTGCACCAAGCAGGTGTAGGCATTGTTTCCCACAATTTCCAAGGCGGAAAAAGCACTTTTTGGTCACTCCGGTGACCACATTCAATGGTGCGGCAGCCCGTTATCCATGTGTATAGGGTCAGTGAAAATGATACTACAAACTGCCTGCATGCTTCCATTTGAAGGGAAGCATACAGCCAAGGTCTTGGGCCAGAAAATTCTTTGAGCAAGACATGGCCATATTTCACATGTGTGTCCTTCCCTCTCAAGCCACAAAATATACCAAAACACAATTCTATAATCTAAGGCAACTTGTTACATTGCTATATAAGGTTGTAAAATAGACACTAATTTAGCCCAAGTCTGAAGAGACAGAAAGACCACTTGGGCATGCCAGAGTCAATTTGACATTGTTTGTGTACAAGTTGAATAAGTCCAACAGTCCAACTCATTTAAGGTATCAAAGTTATAGGTTCTTGGGTTTTTTCAAGAACTCTTCTGATACAGTGAATGGTAATTACCATTCACAATGCATATAGGTGAGGCTATGGACCAAATTCAGCCAACGTGATGGTCAGAAATGATCTGCCATTACTGGGAGGCTGAGGATACAACTAAAACATTTCAATTCTTTTAAGTCTGCTACTACAGATTGTAATACAATTCAAAATTGTGCGTAATAGAACATTTGGATGAATTCAAATGGGAAGGCCCCAGCTATGGCCTGTTCGTGAGGTGTTGGAATATGCAAAAACCTGATTGGTGTATAAGCTTGTATCAAGTATGGCAATGGACGCATGGTAATTGCCACCATATCACCACAATGCTAAACCCATTAACAAATTTATGATGCCACCCCGATTTATCCTAATATTGATAATTAATACAAAATGTCTCTTCTTTGTTAAAAAAGTGTATTGTACCAAAGTATTACAGCCAAAATTTAGAGTCTAGTGCATACAAAAACATGCTTAAAGCTTCAGTAATAATGGGCAAAATATTTAATCATCACCCCTAAAATAATGGTAGCATGAGATGTATATTTGCTCCACTGACACCCCCCCACTGAAATATACCTGGTAGGCAGTATCCTTTGATTTCTACACTTATTTAAACTTGCTTATATCCCCTTAAAGCTCTCACTTTCATTTTTTTTATAAATAAACTATTTTATAATAAATTTATTCCACAAGTGGTATAGCACAATATTTGTTTCCCCAAATGAAAAATAAAAATGTTTTTTAATTTTTTAAGTATTAAATTTCAACAATACAAATAGATTAAACTATACACATTACCTTTGTTGAATGCTCATCTTCCAATTTTTAACTCATATGTACTATCACAACTGACCTCAATACTCTCCTTTCTAATAGTAATAACATTAAATATAAAACAGTGCATAAGACTTAACTCTTAAAGTGGATAAGGGGTTCCATGGCCCAACATTTGGTTTTTCTGCGATATCATTCCAACATATTTTTAAAAATCTTATCTAAAGGTATAGTCACACAGAAGACAGCTCCCGACCCAACCACTTCCCGACTACACAAGACCGCATTTTGTTTCAAAATCGGCTACAGTCTTGTTCAAACTTGCAAAATTTACAATTTTTATCCCGACCAGGGATGATTAGTCTGCGAGTATCCCCGTCGTCAACGAGACAAGGGATGCTGAAATGCCGAGCAGTAGGCGACAGCATCATGGAATCAACAAATCCAGCATTTTATTGGCGATACCACTTGTTCAGTCCCCGATTAGTTGACGACCTTGAAACGACGGCACAAGCTGTGACATATCGCTGTCAAGACTGCTCGTCGATTGGTCGCTGGGTTGACGCCAAGAAAGGTACCGTCACATGAAGACAACCCTCGACGCAACCCAACCTCTTCCCAACTACACAAGACCACATTTCTTTCAAAACTGGCTGCAGTCTTGTTCAAATTACAAGACAAGAGATGCTAAATCGCCGAGCAGTAGGCGATCAAGCATGTCACTTGTTCAGTTCTCAATCAGTCGCAGACCTTAACATGACAGCACAAGTTGCTGTCAAGACTGCAAGTCGGCGACTTATCTTCTGTAGTCGCCAAGTTTAGTCGCCGATTTAACATGTCCAGCTGGCTTGCATTTTCTCTCCCGCTTGGAGCAGACTCATTGCCGATCACTTTCCAACTGCACACAACCACTCATGATGCGCACCAACTCATCGGCTACCGTTTCCAAACCGCTCATGTGTTCAAGCCGACCTTCCCGATTCCAAAACCCGCCACGATTTTTTTAAGCTGCAAGAAAAAATTGTGGCGGTTTCTTTAAATTTGCCACATGCTCCCGACCACACAAGACTGCAGAAGACTGTACAGGACAGTCCCAGACTTGGCCAAAACTACACCTGAAAAAGGAAAACTACTCACGATTTTCGAAAAATGGCCAATCGGCACCAGTCTTGAGCAGTCTGGAAGCGGTTTTCTAGCAAATAATGGGTAAGACTACAGACGACTGTACAGAACATGCCCAGACCTTGCCAAAACTACACATGAAAAAGAAAAACTGCTCACAATTTTCGAAAATTGGTCAATCGGCACCAGTCTGGAGCAGTCTGGCAGTGGTTTTCTAGCAAAAAAAAAATTGGCTGTGTGTCTGAGCCTTAACTGCCTGACCCTACCCATAAGTTTCTTTTTAACCAAAATATTTTGAAATCCATTTAATCTTAAATTAGATAAATAGGTTGGGTCCCAAGAATCCCATCTCTCCTTTGTCCTCCAATATTGCTGGTGAAAAAATGACAAACACCTGCAACCACAAATATTTTTCTCAATTTAGATGCTATTAAACATGTACTTCAGCTATAAATAACAAAAGAAATATTGATTGTTACGTGCTCCTTTTGGTGTATACCAAAAAACCTACGCATATCAGAGTCCTCATAATTGACCTCTACTAAACTAAAAAATGTCAATGTTCGTTAATGTGTAAATTGTATAAACATAATACCAACAACCTATCAATTCGCATACCACATTGTACAAAAAACAGGCCCTAATACTTCTAGACGCAATGTTCCCGGAACCACCGTAGGTGGCGTAGCTCATGACTAGGGCTTTGGCGGAACTCTCTCAATAAGTTTCGTAGTGAAATACCAGGTAATGACCTATAACGCCCCAGATATCTATGATGTAGCCAACATTTTAAAATTGTATCGCATGGAACGCCTTAGAATGGTTTCAACTGGGTTGGAAACGCTGAAAAACATACGAAACAGCATACATCTGAGCCAAAAAGTGAATTTTATGATTTTATTTAAATACCCCATGACATCACGATAAGCATCAGGGGGGGAAGGATGAGCATCGGGGGGGGGAGAGGACAAATGATCACATGATTAAGCCGTCTTCGGAAGCATTCGGATGCTCGGGAAACGTCACCCAAACAATCATTTCTCTTCAAATTAATACCAAATTTGACCGATTTGGAGTAATTGTTTAGATTTTACAATCGAATCATTATTCGCTACGCAAAGTTGTAAAGTTAGAATGTTTTTGACGTTTCGTTTTAATTAGGTAAGGTTTAACCATTATATTTTCATAAGTAAAAAACAAAATCCCGCTTGGCGGAGTGGATAAGTTCTAGCCCCATGACCATGCGATTCCAGGTTCGAACCCCACACGGGGCGTATGATTTTTTTCCTTCCTCTTTGATCTTCCTATAATTAATAATTTTAGCCACTAATGGTATTCAAAGTACTAATTAGATTTATTTCATTTTTTTCGCGAAAAATATGTGTTCTAGGATGGATCGGACCGTATCAAATGAATAGGTCTACACTCGTACAAGACGAAAAGTATTGTGAATACCGTACCAAAGGGTGGTGGCGATACACTAAGCAAATATTATCATGATGATGTGTGATGAAAAACATCCGCAAAATCAGTAGGTGAGAGGATGCATTCCCCGTATGGGTAATGCATCCTCTCACCACCAGAATCCTTCATCAACAACAACAATCATTCTCCAAGCACAGGAACATAACACAAAATTATGTGCAACATCAAAACAGTTCAAGACATGTACCAGTACATTGAAATCCCTTCAGCATGCCTTCAACAAAGTTATTTGGAATTTTCATTATTGATGAGATATCCATGCATTTAGGATTGGCACATGTCTATACCCATCATGCCCCCCCCCCATGCGCCCCGGGGGATGCACCACAACATCTATAAATGTACAGCTAGCCCCCTTCATCTGGCCAGACGCAACACATGGCATCTAGGCCTATCTCTAGTTCCGAAAACTCTGGATCCACTTTGACACACATCAAAATTAATAGTATTCCCCTAATTTAAGATCATACTTCAGACAAGATGGAGTAGTAATCAGCCCTATATTAATCACCAAACGCAGCAACCAATCCCCAAATCAGAATGATCCTATGCTACAGTTTTGAATTATTGCATCTGGAAGCAAATTTGAGACACATCACCCTACGCTGATCGCAGTGAGTATTTGCCCCGAGCTTAGCACACACAAAAGTACAATTGATCCCTGCTGAATTGGCCAATCCCGCTAACATACGTTACTAAGAGGCCTTGTTACTAGGTCAAGTGCAGCTGTACATACGCAGTAAACTCACAGCATTTTAATGAGGTGGCTCAGATTTGGTTATCACAACGCCAACAGTGCATAAAACTAAATTAAATGTTTAACAAGTACAGATCTGTGGTGTAGCAATTCCAGTAAATGGTGAATATAAAACATTAAAGGCTGACTCAGAGATTTCCTCATTTTCTAACAAATCAACTTTTTTTCATATACATATAATAGCTTGTCCAGATACCAATTACTGTGTGAAATAGCTAAGCTCAAATTGATGTCCTTCATAAAAGTTTTAGAAAATCACAACTTTCTGATCAAATTATGGAACTTATGGTACTGTTATACTTCACATAAAGGTTAACAACATAAAAATGAAAAATCTGATTCATCTCAAACTATTTTAAATTAATTCACAAAAAAATTATATATATTGAAATCTCTGAGTCAGCCTTTAATGTTGGCAATCATAATTTGCTGCATTATGTGCTGCAATGCCGCATCCTATGCAATGGAACCGCCTGCCTTTGAAGCTGCAGACAATTACAGAAAGTCAAGCAGTTAAGTCTGATAAATCTTCGCAATCACCCCAACCCATGTGTCATATATAGCACAAGTATCGCCATTATGCTAATCAGTATTTACACTGTTAATGGATACGCCCACCTCAATTGGTACCGACCATAAGTGTAGCAATTACTTGCCATTATCTGCAGTGCACTGCATCAAAACATTTGATTTTGAGAGTCATAGATTCACTCTTCAGCACAAATGCAGCAACATATAAACTCTCTGTACACAAAATACCTTCATACTAATTATACAAGGCAGTTCTCAAACCACAAAGGTCCGCCGCCCGTCGCGATAGTAAATGGAGGGAAATATAATTTTCAGATCACAGGGAGAATTGTGATGGAAATAAGTGGTTCTCAAACCACTGAGGCTGCTGCCATAGCAGTTGCAATTTGACAGTATCAAATGTTGACTATTTGTAGTTATTTGACCTTAGATGACCCTACTTGACCTTGAAATGACCTTCACAATTTTTGGTTTAGAAATGTTGACCACAAAGTTTCATGACCTACCACATGTTGAGTTAGTTGACCTTGAATAACCCCACGACCTTGAAATGACCTTCAAAATTTCTGGCAATGAATGTGTATTACACCCATCAGTTTTCATGACCATACTACCATGTGTATGGATGACCCCACATGACCTTGAAATGACCATCAACATTTTTGGCACTGAATGTTGACCACAGCCACCAAGTTTCATCATCCTACCACATACTTAGTGATTTGTCCTTGAATGACCCCGCATGACCTTGAAATAACCTTCAAATTTTTTGGCACTGAATGCTGACCATACCCACCAAGTCTCATCATCCTACCACCTACTTAGTGGTTTGACCTTGAATAACCCGACATCACCTTGAAATGACCTTCAAATTTTTCGGCACTAAATGTTGACCATACCCACCAAATTTCATCATCCTACCACAATTGACAAGCGCTATAGCAATTTAATTCCATTTGACCTTGAATGACCCCGCATGACCTTGAAATGACCTTCAAATTTTTTGGCACTGAATGTTGACCACAACCACCAAGTTTAATCATCCTACCACATTTGACAAGGGTTATAGCAATATTATCCCAATTGACCTTGAATGACCCCACATGACCTTGAAATGACCTTCAAATTTTTCAGCACTGAATGTTGACCACACCTACCAAGTTTCATCATCCTGCCACAATTGCCAAGGCTTATAGCAATTTAATCCCATTTTTGACGGCATTTGACCAAATTTGACCCTATTTTTGACCATATTTGACATTTGACCTATGTCACATGAACCACTTTACATCCCAGCCAACGCCTACTTGAGATGCATCTATGTTGCGAAGATGGGCACCCATTCTTGCTTAGATCCAGAGATATTGTGTGGGACACACACACACACACGGACGCAGGGCATTTCTATAGTCCCCCTTTGCCAACTAAAGTTGGCGGGGGACCAAAAAACAAGATACCCCAACCATATTGAATGACAGGTTATCGTTGAATCGAACACACACACTGTACGAGTATGCCTGTGTATTTGTATTCTATTACCTCAAAATTCTCTTTAGAGGCACTATCAGTGGTTTTCTTTACCACTGACCAGAATAAAATAAATATCAGGTTTGACATTTTTGGAACAAGCATGCTTACAATAATAATAAACTGTAATTAGATAAAGTGAATTAGATCTTCAAAGCCAAAACTTGACTTTTAGGCCGGGGTCACACGAACGACGACATCGCATTTACTACAATAAATTCAATGTCGTACTTAATTACGACATTGGATTATCACCATCATCAAATGGGGTCACATGAATTACGACATCGCATTAACAAAAAAAAAAAAAAAAAAAATAGACTAGGAGGTGCGTGTCCCCTAAATTCTCGGCGTGAATTTGTGAACTATATAGACTTCATTTCTGGCTTGAATTTTGGGATGTTCGCCACACGCCACATTTGCGTGGCATGATGATACATGGGTCAGGATTCATCATTTTAATTTAATGTTCAAAATCACTTGTCTGTGAGTGGCAATTTTGACTGGTCACTGCAGTACGAATATTTGATAAAATGACTGACGTATGACCTAGTCTAGTCTCATATTCAGTGTGTTTGTGCCTGGAAGGTGGGAATAACTTTTACTGGGGACTTTTATTTCTGCAGAGCTGGGCTACAACTAGCCCATCAGCCATCTCACATACCGTACGGACTCACTCGTCGAGTATTTTGCTTTGAATCGTATGCTAATTAGGCCGTGCAAAAATCGATATGGTAATTTTGACGGGCGACGTCATCGATATTGGCAAGTATTGAGTATTGAAACCGTTGTCATCGATGAAATTGGGCGGTGCTTACGATGACGACATACTTTGATTGACACATTATGCTTGCACAGGGAAATACCAATTTGCGCAAAGACGCCTCGCTCCGCTCGGCCTCACGCTTCCGGCGTTCGACACGCGCCTTCGGCGCTCTCGCGGTTGGTGGATAAAAATGCGAGGCATCTTTGACAAAGACTAACTTGAGATGCATCTATGTTGCGAAGATGGGCACCCATTCTTGCTTAGATCCAGAGATATTGTGTGGGACACACACACACACACGGACGCAGGGCATTTCTATAGTCCCCCTTTGCCAACTAAAGTTGGCGGGGGACCAAAAAACAAGATACCCCAACCATATTGAATGACAGGTTATCGTTGAATCGAACACACACACTGTACGAGTATGCCTGTGTATTTGTATTCTATTACCTCAAAATTCTCTTTAGAGGCACTATCAGTGGTTTTCTTTACCACTGACCAGAATAAAATAAATATCAGGTTTGACATTTTTGGAACAAGCATGCTTACAATAATAATAAACTGTAATTAGATAAAGTGAATTAGATCTTCAAAGCCAAAACTTGACTTTTAGGCCGGGGTCACACGAACGACGACATCGCATTTACTACAATAAATTCAATGTCGTACTTAATTACGACATTGGATTATCACCATCATCAAATGGGGTCACATGAATTACGACATCGCATTAACTACAATGTCGTAATTAACTACGAGATGGGATTATTACATTCATCTCACTGTATTTCATATAGCAGTTATACATGATTACAACGACGACATGCGGTCATACAGGTTTTTACTGCAGAACTTAATCCTCTACTACAATAAATTCCAACTCAACGACGGAAATTCTCATCGTTCACTTTTTCTAATGCGACGACGACATTATTGTAATAAATTCCGGTCACACGAATTACGACTGCAAAATTTATTGTAGTAAATGCGATGTCGTCGTTCGTGTGACCCCGGCCTTAGCAAGGTAGCCAAATTCAGAAACCAACCATGTGTAACTATGTAACTGTGAGCAGTGAACATTGGCATAGTTACATTAACCAAGTTACTTAAGATTTCCTATGACAGACATGGCCTACACAGATTGAAATGATTTCATTTTGATGTAGATTTTCAATTTATGAAGCAAATCAATAAATCACTGATAGTAGCTTTAAGATAGAATATGAACAAAATTCATTCAAGTCAACTCCAGAGTTGTGAACATTATACAATCTTACTATTACTCCATGGGATCAAAGAGAGAGAGATGCATGCATATAGCGTGTTGCGGTGTATCGATGCACCGTAAAAAAATCGGTGTTTTTTAAACACCGACACCGCCGGTGGTTCCATTTTTCAAACACCGACTGCACCGAAATGTTCGGTGGAACACGTCCACCGAAAAAAATTGCACCGGTTTTTACTCATTATGTCGATGTTTTCCACTTAACTTTGCACGGTATTTTCCCCAAATATACGTCCCAAATCTTTTTTTCTAACCAATTGCATTGGTTGTTAATAAATTTGTTAATTCTTGTTATATTTTAAGTAGTACTTACATAAACAAACGTTTAGAAAACCCGACTTCCCGCCCCGAATTCACATGTACTTCCCCCATTCGATAACTTTGCAAGCAGTCATAATCCACAACAAGTGATGGCAAGTCGCCATTATATCATCGTTCCTTCCTGCCGCAGTTCTTGACCGAGTGCATAAAATCGATCGGCCCACCGCCTGCAACTACAATGTTATCAAGCTTTGCACCTGCGTGGAGAGATCATGCCGGCTCCTTCGCGTCTACTCTGTGAAGTTGTTTACAATACAGTCGTGGGAAATTTTGTGATTGAGGTTTATGTGTGAATATTTCACTGAACTGAACCTTCAAGTTAGGCCTACTGTTCAAGTTTGTATTCTCTTTGGAATATATTCGGACATACTTCAATCTACCGTTGCTGCTAATCTCGGAACTAGGATTTAATTGTTTTTATTTATTTTTACTGGTCACATTTAATTTCGCCTGTGACTTTCTGTTTGTGCTATTGATATTAAATATTTGTTTCTTCAACTTCATGCCGAGTCTAGTGTGGAGCTATTTCAAGAAAGCGATGGATTGTCATCTCAGTGTTAGTTAGGTCTATATGCCTCTCTTCATATTCAGATCTATACTTCAAGAAAGGAAAAAACGATTAGGCCTATGCTTCTCTTCATATTCCAAAAAAAGAAAGACCCATTTTGTAAAGAAAGTTCTGAATTCTTTTAATTAAAAATTACGAGAAAGGATACTTTCCCTGGAAGAAGCAAAAATAAAAGATAGAAAGTGAAATCATTTTCCCTTTTTCTGTATAAACAAAGACAGATAAGGAAAGTCCCAACCAAACCATAATCACAAACGAAGAATCTTATCAAAAAAATTTTAAAACGTTGATCAAAATATTGGTAAAATATTTAAGTTCATGCCTAAATTGCATTACTTAATCGTAGCTCCTGCAGGCCGGTCGCGGTGTCTGCCCGCCCCTGGCACTGTTGTCATCTTGAGTTCCGATGCACCGAAAAGGAAACGCGTACTTCGGTTGATAATGGCAGCGTGCATGGATGGAAAGCCATGCGAAATGGCCGAAGAAATCACATTATAAGTACTCTAATACAGCATGGGATCGTCTTTTATCAGAATTATCATGTACATAAACAAAGAAAAATTTAAGTAATTTATGAATTTTACTGTATATATCGTCAATATTTCGTTAGTTTAAACTTGAACTTGTCTACCCGTTTGTTTTTCCTACTTTACACGGGTGATACGTGCGTTTACCAGTTCAACCGTGTATCGTGCATTTCTAATGGAATTATGGCGGTGTAAAATGACCGCTAAAATTTCGGTGTAGTCGGTTTTATCGGTGTTTTTTGTTCGGTGTCGGTGGTCGGTGTTTTCAAAACACCGCAACAGCCTACTTGCATAAGGACATTGGTTACGCATATCGGCGAAGTAACTGATTTCTGCTCAGTTAATATTGTCTAATTATACCTTTCAATACTCTGGGATATGTCAAGTGCAAAAGTTGCACATTTGATTGAAAATGAATAAAATGTCATCACAATTTCTTTTCCTAAATATCAGTGACCAGTAGATGTACATCATGCAGCATTGACTCGAGCAAATAATAGCACTGTTGATATCCAGTAAATCCACTCGGTATGCAGAGGATAAAGCACTACAAATTACTGTTCAACTGTATGGGTAATAACAATGGCTCTGTACTTCCAGATTTAATTGATTTCAGGTGCTCATCACCAGATTAAGATCGAGCTATTTTTTTCTCATGACGCAAATCTTAGGCTTCTACTGTGCGTTCAATTAACTTTAACCATATATTTCATATTTTTCCGAAAAGGAAACAAAGATGAACAAAAAATCATGAAAGAAAGTTGTTTAGCAGACTGTGACCTAACATCTTTGTGCAGAAACAAAACTTACAGTAACTTGTCACGTAACCCCATTTCTTTTCAATTTACCGTGTTGTTAGCATAGGTCGCTGGACCCCATTCATTTTTTTTATTCTTCTAAATATCTGGTGGTAAATTGAATAGAAATGAGGTCCCGCAATAAGTTATGGATCTTGGTTCTGCACAAAAATGTTAGGTCACAGCTTACCAAGCAACATATCCACCGTGAATTTTTTTCACATTAGTTTCTTTTTTCAATAAATGATCAAATATACAGTCAAAATTATTGAACTCACAGTAGAACCTCAAAGTTTATTTTTATCACAAACGAGGACAGCTCAATCCAAACTGGGTAGACGTTTCATATTGAAGTCCCAAGTATACAAAGGAGTTGCCACTGATTCCGTCCTGCGCTACTGCACAACATCATACAGTGCATGACGGAATCTCAAAGGCAATACCTCATTTGCGTACTTCAGACTTCTATGTGAAACGTCTACCCAAAACTGGGCAGGGATAACCAGTCTATAACGCCTCAGATCTATTCAACTGCGTGGACAGTAACAAAGGCTCTGCAGTTCCAACTAAACAAAGGGGAATCTGAATTGCTTTGTCTGCTGAATAACAGGTGGATTTACTTGTCAATAATGCCATTATTTGCTTGAGTCAATGTAGCATAGTGTATGTCCCTTGATCACTGATATTCAGAAAAGAAATTGAGATTGCATTTTATTCATTTTCATGAAAATGTGCAACCTTTACAATTGCCATAACCAATAAATGGTAATTATAAAATTTATTATTTATAGTGGAAAAATTGTTTACTTCTGCGAAGTATGTAACCAAAATGAACAATTTTTCCTTTGATCCCATGGCCAATATATTTAAAGCTTGGTGACCCGACCATGGTCTGATTTTTCATATGTTTTCTCCCTCATATGGAAGCGTATAACTAAAAACATTTGGTTGCAAATCCAGCTATTTGGATAGTAGAAGCAACAAGAATTATATGGTACATAATTAAGATGGGGCCCCAGAACTGTGTGTAAACACATTTTATTTAAAATATACAAATGAGCTCATTAACATTTATAACCTTTCCAAAAGGTATACAACATATGACCTCATCATGTTCAATCACCATGCCACCACTGATTATTCGGTTTAGTCTGTAGGGTGGATTAATGAATTTTCTCCAAAATATGCAAATGAGCTCATTAATATTAATAACCTATCCAAAAAGTACACAACCACAAGACCTCATCATGTTCTATCACCGTGCCATGTTTGAAGTTCATTGACTCTTCAGTTTTGTCTGTGGAGTGGATTAATGAATTTTCTTCCAACATGTAGACATCCAAACAGGCATCCACCCATCTGCATGATCACATAGGCCATCCGAAATATGTTGTGGGGCCAAAAATGCGTACTTCATTGGCCTCGACAACCACATTTGGAGACGTTTTTGTTCAAAACATAAAAAAAAAAACATTTCATGGGCCTTAAATTTCACTGGGGTAATGAGAAAAATCTGACCTTTCTTCTGATACCAAAATCTCAATTTTGACTGGGTAATGTGGGGCTTATGAGGTTGTCGATCGGGTCCCCCACCTTTAAGTATATAAGCACCAGCTCTATTCTTCACAAGCAAGATGATCAGATTGGCTAGCATGGCGAGCATTCTGTAATTTTTCACAGGATTTTTGGTACATTTAGAAGGATTACCTAAAGGCATTGCTTTAGGTATATATAAAATCACTTTGAGCAGTTGCAATGAATACATTGTCCAATGAGGTTGCCTTCAAGTAAAGTAACATGACATAAGGAGACTTGGATGACTATAATAGATTTCTAATTAGGTGAGAGTTCTTGCAATTTCCCATTAGTTGTGTTTGTGATGTGAGGGTTCAATATGTGACCAGTGGAGGATACTTGGCCTTGTTGCCATTACCAAAAACCTATTGTGCCATTGTACAAAGGTATGCACAAATTGGCTAATGGTAAACTGCTGAATTCAGTCTACATGCGTCAGTTAAGATAAGCCATGGTTGGCCGGGATGTCAAGTAACTCATAATCCACATTGCGCTAATCTCTTGCAAGGTTGGATAGCCAAATAAAAAACATAGTTGTGCTATGTTTGTATTGATATAAGAATGCATTATTTCTCCTAAAGGAATAATAAGTTGCAGTATCTAAGGTAAGCTGTGTTCAAATTAAACTAAATAGTAGTTGATGTTTTCATCCTGATATTTCAATTTGAATTAAATCACCTGAATCAAATGCAATCTTCATACAAGCATCTATATATTAATACCAGTGGTCTGTCTGTCTGTCAGTGTGTCTGTCTATCTGTCTGACCGCGTCTATTTTCTCAGAGACCGAGGGTGCACGTTCCTGGAACTTGGTGGGAAGGTGCCCATTGACCGTCCGAAGACCGAGTTTGTGTTGGTTAGTGGATCAAAGGTCATCAGGGGTCATTCAAGGTCAAAGGAGGTCAAATGGGGTAAACGTTGGTGTATGGACATGAAACTTGGTGGGGACGATTGTTGATGCCGGGTCATTCAAGCCAGGTGATCACGAAATCCGGGACTGCCAAGTATAGCTATATTAATGTACATTGATACTATTTTTTTTTTACCCGTGGCCATTAAAATAAATCCTCTTTCCTCTCATGGTGAATGGACAGACCTAAAACTTTTAATGAGGTCTCACTCAATTTGAAATCTACTATAGTGTATTGTAAACTTGTCCTACAGAATGCTGAATCCACCCTATATAATTAAGATATATAATTATGATTAATAAAAATCTGATGTCGTACACTGTACTTCACATCATACTCCCTCTTGATTGCATATGAAAATTTTAAATAAAAAACACTCTTGATCTTATTGACAATTATTTGAAGAAAAAAAATACAAAAACAGGAAAACTTCCCTTGAAAGGGAATGCTTATGGTATGAATAAAGAAAAGAATATTGCAGTGTCAATGTTGTTTACTCCTGTACTGTAAGGTTAAATCTCCACCACTTTTCCAGATGAAATGCTTGACTGTTCTTAAGTCCATGTTAGGATCCAGCACCTGCATAATGAGAAAAAACAATTCCAGCAGCAGTTAAGTGTAATGTCAAGCAGTTAAATCAGCTGTTATTCACAAACACCACTTGTGCTAAGAGGTTAATAACCGGGTAGTCCTTCCTGGGAGTGCATTGACAAAATCAATCCACACATATTTAGATGACAGTGAATAAAAGCACCACAGGGGAAGCTTCCACTATAGTAGCCTGTCAAACAATATCCAGACACTAACCTTAATCATAAACATTTAACTAGCCAATCTTTGTTTTTTTTTAAAACATCTAATCAAATAAGTTATTCTATTTATGGAAATGTAAAAAATAAATTATCAAAAATGCCTGCCTGTAGAATGAATTAAGCCAATGTAGTACATATGCACAAGGTTGGCATCTCATACACTGTAATTGACAGATGAAGTAACATGAAGATTCTTTGGTAACTCTCTTTCCTCTGTCCCCCTTTTCTGGACCAAAATGAAATTTCCTGATATACCAATACTCAGAAAATCCTGTCTTTTGATTTTTTCTGCAATTGAGTGTAGTGTATATAAGCGTCGTCGAGAGTACATTGACTGCAGGGAGTAGCAATTACATGTAAAGACGAAATCTTGATAAATAGTGTCAATTTTTGTTTTTTTACTATCAAGCACATTTTTGTTATTTCAAAGCTGTTGGAATTGAGAATCACCTCCCTTTGTTTCATACACCTTATAGGCAAAAATTATTCGGCTTCTGTTATCCGCCCGTGAAAGTAATTCCGTTTTAGACGCGTACCTCTTGCCACAAGCGTGTACCATACATCATGGCCGGCGTCTGTTGCTGTGGTGTTGCTTGCAGTTGCGTCCACACTATTCTATATGAATTGGTTTGTGAAGAGTCTTGCCAAATAGGTGATGAATAAAGTATAAAAGGATTCTTTTTGAATTTTGAAGCATGAATAACAGACAAGACTATTAGTTATGCAAGGTGAAGCGAATATGAGTATGGGAAATACCAATGCGCGAAGTGTCATACAGGGTAAAGCCGAAGGTGAACCCAGTATGGCACTGAATTTATCATCTACCACTAAATTAATTAATTAAATGTTTTTTAATTATATAATTAACAACTTTATTAGACATTTTTAAAAGTGTGTTTCCATGCTTTTTAACACTTTTTTGTAAACAAGCTTGATCCATGTCCATGCCCCCATTCCATAATGGTTTATATTCCCTAAGTATTGTAGGCCTCTCGGATCTCTCGGTCATTGACCCAATATTTTTCTTATTATGCTAGTAGGCGCATACGGTAACGCAGTCATTGACATAATACAGGAATCAAGGAATTTGCGCCTCCTTGATGTTTCACTTTAAAGGTGCATTTCGTGAGTCAGCACCTTCCGTTTTATCATTGATCACTAGATATACTTGAGAAAGCTATTCTCCAAAATTTGACTGTCTTTGCAATCTTGTGGTTTTGTGTTATGAGCAATTGCTTGTTTCCTCCCACGTCCCTAGGCTACTGTGGTGTAATTTCTGTCCGTTTACGGACAGAAAATCCAAACTTGCTAATCTTTAACAGATGCGACCGATTTGCCACGTAAGATTGGGCACATTACTAAGGCTAAACGGTCAGATTGATACAAAACTCTCAACATCTTTTAGGTAATCGGGGGACGAGGCTTGTGGATCACGAAAATGGCCCCTTTAAAACTACTTTATGGTAGGATACAGGTTATATGGGCCATGCGAACATCCATCACTAACCAACATCAAAGTGCCCACTTCTGTCTTTGTGGTTTGCATCTGCATATTGCTGCAATTAATTTTGACTCATTTATGGGCTGCCATAGTCTGATTGGCTGTGTACTTTCGTTGAAGAGCACCCTCTATTGTGTACCTGCTCGAGCGTTTACTATACAAGCAACCTCTGTGATCTAGTATTATATGGTAGGTACTCTGGAGTCGCACTGGAAGTACACATAGTGTTTCCTGCAACATGTGATACACCACCGAGAGAGAATTTTGCTGTGTAAGCAATGAAACAAAAACCTTGAATGTGACCACACATACCTGGTCTTGACAGAGTATTCCACTTTTTCTTCTGATATTGAGCTGAAGTCTTCTAGTTTTCTGCATCCTACTAACCATTCTTGCCATTGGCAGTACTGCTGGTGTTTATCTTGCCCCCATCACCTTCCTCGTTAAACATGCTCCCTACCTTCCTCACTTCAGCATATCACTGGGCTGAAAGACGTCTCCTGTATAGCACAGATGTGCAAGGTTTGTAAGGTTTCCAATAGAGCCTTTTATCTCCTATATAATTTCTTTATTTGCTAAAAATAGTATACCAATGAGATTTAATCCCACTAACCAACATGGTTACAAAAAGGTAATCCTCTCTAACATGTCTTTGTTTTTGTGGTACTAAAGGAGTTGTAAATTACATTTTGTTAGACAGTTTCTATACCATGACTTGTAATTATAATACAGAGAAATTCCCATGAATTATAATTTGACCCCAAACAAAAATTATTTCAGATCAATCATTAGAACTCTCCGGACCAATTCTTTGGAATTCATTACATAAAAATCTAAAATTCAAGATCTGCTAAACATTTTAGAAATCAATACAAAACAACTCATTCATACTTCTCTTAGTAAATTTGTTTATCTTGGGGCATATTGTCTTATTTGTTATTTCCGCCCCTGATCTGAAGTCTTTCGTAGTTTGTATTGTAACTACGATATTCAAAAACACATATGTTTTTATAGATCATATAACTGAGGCCTATTACCTTCCAATGTTGACTGAAACATATGCATTTCCCTCCTGAGGAGTGGAATGCCCCAAAATACCTAAACTAACATCCCCATAGAGAAAATGGTCCGCAACCAGTGACCCCAGGTCACACCCAGTTGACCTTGCTCTGTCTTCATTCCGTTTTGGCCCGTAGCCCACACGGACGCACTATTTGTGGTGGGGTGGGCATGGAGCGGGAAGTCGTCCCCCTCTCTCTGTCTGCTGTCGCAATGGGACTCTCTTTGCGGGCTGGTTTAGCTCGCGGCTCCGCGAGTCATTGGGCTGTTCCCCCGCCTTTGTTGGCGTGGAGTTACACCCCTTTCATTATTTAAATTATGGTGTGGCAACAGGGGTCTCGGGTAACCCCCAGTAAAACTGAGTTACTCCCATTATCAACTTGTTTCATTACATTTGTGTGTGCATCTGTAAACATTGCATGTTTGTTGTGTTCAGCAAGTCAAATACTCACTTCTTCATGGTTTTAGTCCCAGATGTTGAATGTGACTGAAGGAAGAAGGAGATCTTGTTGAACTTGGGCTGGTTTTTCTGTGAAGGAAACAATCAGTAATCAGTAAAAAAATCAGTAAAATCTTATAGTCCATGTAAGATAAAAAGATTCACTTGTTGCAATGGCCTTACATTTGTGCAGTTCACACCTTGTGTGATTTCTGGAGAGACAAACATCCTTTTGAAATTATGAGCCTTGTGCAGTAACTCCTACTGTTTCCTGTAAAATTGAGGGTGCTATACATGAATTTAGCATTTTCTGATAATTATTACGGAAAATCATTACAATTTGAATTGGGGACTATCAAAACCTATACAGCAGTTCCTATCTTATTCAAATAGTAATTTCGAAAAAGTGAATAGACCATGAGAAATACCATGCATAAGCTTATGTAACAATGCAAAGGTGCAGACAGCTGCTTCTACATGGCAAACAACAGATTCCTGGCCTGCGATTGTATGGCTAGTGTGTAGGTAATTCATGTCTGCTCGGTAGTAGCTATAAAGCTACTACCACTAAGAATATGGCCATGTATGCTACACAAATCATCAACATATGATTGCTTTATATCAATCATAAAACAAATGTAATTTTGGATCAAGATATTTGTGACCCAATTTAGGAATAACAAGAGTAGAGTTTACTTGAGAGGGCAATGGTTAACAGAACCACAACTTACATAGAAGCCTCTACTTACATCCACTGTAATATCTACCACCCATTGTGGTACGGTCTCATTGAGCAGCATCCTCTCTGAGTCACCGCCAGCATCTCTGCACAGAAACCTAAAGAGGGTACGACCTCCCACCTCGCTAAAGATCACCGGGGTATGGCCCAGCACACTGAAATAGCCATTGCCAGTCCGCAGTGTGCCTGTCGAGGCATCCCTTGGTATTTTGGCTTCGTCGCTGCTGGTGTCCATCCCGTTGTTGGCATGGGGTATTTCTTCAGGCTCTATTGTGTGGGTTCTTGGCCAGTGTTCTAGTAATGCTTGCAGTAGTAAGCCTCCAAAATTAACTGTCCAATACAAAAATTGATAATAAGAACCAAAACCACATAAAATGTTGATGAGAACACTTGAATACGGATGCTGATGTCTTAAAAAATGCAAATTAAGTTGCTTCATTGGGAACATCTGTGTATTAATACATCATACACTGATCAAATAGATCACAGATGCTCCAAAAGGCAACAAACTAGCAATGATACAAAGGGACCTAGTAGCTTGACCTATTCAGTTTTATCAATGCTTGGTACAACATATTCCTTACCTTTAGTTTCTGGTCCATCAGCTGGTCCTAAGCCAACATCCTTGGATGATACCCAGGCTGCAAAACAGTCATTCTCTTCTAAGTGAATGCACAACATCTGTAGGAACAAAACAAAGGTGGATTTCATGCTTACATGTACAATCACCATAATGTTTCTCACATTTATGATTATTATTATTATGAATTTGGAATGTTTTCCTACCGGTAATGGGTACCAACATTTGAAGTAACCAAAAGCAGGATATTTCACAACCATTAAGTTTTTCAGATTTATAGCTTAAGTCCATGCAGCTATATAGGCTCACATTGTCCCACCTCAAGGCACACACCATTATTGTGTCATAGCCTAGGCTAAACTTAACCTTAAGCAGTCAATAGGGAGGTCATGCCAACATGCTTTATTTTCTTGTAAACGAGAAAGCAATACAGTTGCTGTGACCTCAATAGCTGGTCAAGACACTCTGGAAAATGCCCCAATTTGAGGTCTAAAATACCTGAATCATTATAAAATAATGTATTATTGTTGTGGAATATCAACTACATATCTCAGTTGGACTAATATGATGTGAAAGGGTGATTGGGATTCAAAACAAAGGACTAAAAGCAATAAATCAAAGTTTTGAAAAGTGTGGTCTCTGAAGTTTTAGAAATCCCAGCACAAATTTTAAAGCACTGCAAATCATTAATTGAATTGTCTGCTACAAAAAGGCCTGTGTACATATTACTCTATCTGTTTTAAGAAAGCGAAGACCACAGGAAATGTATAACTTTTCATTTACAGGCATCACAGAATTGATTTTCATATGCAATAACATGGGCCTAATTTTCATCGATTTGAACTGTAGACATGTGTAGGGACTGTGGACAATAGCAAGGTTGTTCCCTTGTTGTATTGGTGCAAGTTCATTCCAAATAACCCTGTCCAACAATTTTCACTGTGAATGATAGTACTTTGGCGACCTGCCAACTAACTATAAGCATAGATGGTAGGGAGATAGGAACCTCTGTCTCTATCAATATCTAGACGGCCGTTTTCTTACTCACGTGGTAGCCTATACGGCAGCTACACTATGTCTACCGCGGCAGCTACTGCACAGTACACACTGGGCAAATTGCAAGGCAGTAGCTTCAAGATAGGGCTTACAAAGTACAGAGTTATTAGGTATACAGTGATGTGGCTACTCTACTGTACCTACCCCGATGGTTACCCCGTAGTTGCCCACTAGGTGGAGAGAAGATGGAGGTTGTGTAGACAGTACTGGAGTAGACACGCAGCTACCACGTAGCTACTCCGCGGTTACCACAACGCCATTTTGAGAGTGGATGAAAATTTCATGAAATGAGGGCGCTATACACTTGTTCTCTGTTTAGCATTTTTTGAACGTTTTTTAGGAAAATCATTACGAAATTCAAATCGGGCATGATCGAAAACCCCCTTGTTCGCGCACATCTAATAAAAAAATGCAAATATATGCCAAAAAATATCTAAAAAAACAAAATTGGCCATGAGAAATACCGCGCGCACTGAGAGCCGGTGTAACCACGTAGCTACTCCATGACGGTGCAGACATCCGCTGTGTGTACACTAACCGTCTATGCGGCAAAAATACATGGAAGTGTACGTCTAGTGGGTTGGTAATCCATGTCTACTCGGTGGTAGCTGTGTGGTATCTACCATGAAGATATTGGCAGTGTATGTATTAGCCAGCTACCTTGTGTAGCCACAATAGTTGCACTGAACCTGTTCCGATGACAGACACAGCTGCACACGGCACAGCAATTTAAATTTAGCGCATTACATCAATACGACTTTCAGCCAATCAGCGATTGAGAAATGCACACACCGCCAATGCTACTTATTTATGGGTTACGTGTAATTGAATGAGTCCAAACAAGCCCCTTTCAATTGAATATCATTGTAAATCGCTCTGAACAAAAACTTTGGCTATCAGCTAAATTTCACATGGCCAGATTTTTGTTGCTTTCAAAACAATCCCCATGCAATTCGGCCAGAGCATTGCGAAGATACAACGTTGGAAATTGGACCAAAATGCTGGGAACTGGGAAAATTTTCCAAGCATCCATGTGCAGATTCAACAGAGTGATGCCTGGGAGCTTTGAAACGTGTAACATAATCCCAATTCGGATATACGTTCTCATGGGACCAGAGCCATCGTGGGATCAAAGGATACCGGCATAGATGCGGGTCCCTACTTCTCTACTGTCTATGCTGTAAGCATATACCATTGTTAAAATTGACCTCTTATTTTACCATGACTAGAATGAAATGACACACAATAAAATTTCAATTTCGGTTTACAATATGAACCTCACATTTTTCAAATTTAAAGTCTACCAACTCATAAATCGTAATCCCTAAATTAACTGTTTCACTATACTGACAAAAGTGAATTGTGTGAAATTTCCAGGTTATATTTTTAACACACACAAACACAGACACACATTGAGTACTTACCCCTATTTTAAGATCTACAGAGAACCAGTGAGGAACATAAACCATTTTGAACCTGTTCTTGATTTCTACTTCAAAGTCAACATCACCAAGATCTTCAACTTTGCGAGCCTACAGGGATAACAACAAATTAACATATATTATGCAAAAAAACAGAGCTACTTGAATATGCATGCTGCTGATATATTCATGGGAACTAAATATAGTTTAATAATATTAATAATAATAACTCTAACAGTGGAATAGGGGGAAATTTTAATTATTCATTAGGTTATAATGAGTTCTCTTCTATTTAATTAATATTCCTATCCTTTGTTATTCTAGGGGATTATCCTTCATTTGCATAATATTCGTATCCTTTGCTATCCAAACGGAATAAACCACAATACAAAGGGATACGTTGGGGGAAATGAAATTTCGCACTAAGGCTTTTTGAGTGAGTGAATAAACAAAAGCCAAATTTTGCCCTAACGTAGGGGATAGTATAATAACGCTAATAGGAAAGTTAGGGCCAAAGTTTAATAATTCATTAGGTTATAATGAGTTCTTGTATTTTTTAAATTAATATTCATATTTATATCCTTTGTTATTCTAGGGGATTATCCTTCATTTGCATAATATTCGTATCCTTTGCTATCCAAACGGAATAAACCACAATACAAAGGGATACGTTAGGGGGAAAGCTATATTTCACCCTAACGCTGCAATGAGTGAATAACTAAAGCCACTTTCTCCCTAACTTAGATTTAGCAATATAGTAATAATAATACTAATAATAATGTCCCCTTTATAGTGCTGGGATGTGTACACATTACAATGTGTATACGAACGGAAAGGCCACCACATGTTAGAAAGTAAACCACTCGTTTGCACTTCAACAAAGACACCTAACTTCATTTTCGGTATTATTTTAATTACTGAAGTCAAATTTTCTATCAAATTAACAGCCTTCAGTGAAACACAAAGTTCCAGTGCTGCTGCTTCAAATAATTTCTGACTTTTTACAGAAACATGGAAACCCTGTGCTTGCCGAGTTCTTTCATGCATTCAGCATATACACGGTTTGAACCAGTCCAGAACCCAATTCTGTGGTTTTGCAATAAAAGAAGAGGGATCTACAAATATGTAAAGTATTACATCGCAGCAGCAGCAGCTATAGCCCTATAGTGACTCGTCATTTGGGATACTGAAATGCTCTATCAGGATTAAAAATAGTGTTGGTAAGTAAAAAAATATGTTGCATTTCCAAATTATCATATAACTGAATGCAAAGCCGGATAACTTGAGTACAAACAATTTATGGTGTTAGAATTGTATTTTGGTGAGGCGCACATTTAGCACGCATGTACACGGTTACACAAACAAACATAATACGATCGGTAGAGAAAAGAAATTATCTAGTAACACCAACTCTATTTATAATGTGCTGGGACGTGGTGGATCGTGGGCGGCTTGTGGGCGCTACAGCACAATGCCATTATTATGCTGCCTAGGGGATCCTCACAATCATTTAAACTTCACCTCAGGTGGAAAGCTGTCAAGGCCACACAACAATATCAACAATTAGCTTTACTTAGTAATAGACCATTTGAACGATCCCGAATGCATTCGTATTGTGCCATTTCTATCCGGGAACTTCTACCAGAGTTTATGTTACAAAAAATTTGTTAGTGCGTTCGCGTCGCCGAACAGTGCCTTAAAAATTACCATACAAAGCACTTTTTCATGTGAAGTTAATCTTACAAAATGTAGAAGAAAGCAAAGGAACAAAAAACAATTGATGGCACATGGTGTTGAAATTCACGGACAAAAAGTGATCTTTTTGATCGTAACTGTTCCCTACTTGTCACCTGATGGACATTACACAACTATAGTGCAACATCACGGATAGGGTAAGTTTTCTGGTTCTTTTACGTGACCGTACAGCGTGTTATGTTTTTAGCCGATTGAGGCTGGGACAAAGTTTCCCGGATGGAAATGGGCACACTACGCAATACGAGATGCATTATGGGATAATGGAAATGGTCTATTACCATTTGCAGCAACCCAAATTTCACTTGGATCTACAAGGCAATTGAGTTCGGCAAAAGTGTTGTGTTTGCCCCAAAGAAAAAACAACACGTGGCCTGGAGGGCTTTCAACTTCACAATTTCAATGGTCAATGATAAAGGTCCGGTATTCCACTGGCCACCACATGCTCTAAAAATGATAATGCTACTTTAATGCATATATTTACAAGGTTTATATTTACAAGGTTGTCAAAAAACGCTTCAAAATGTTAAAAAAATTGGACATCTTTGCTACAACGTACCGTTATTAGTACATCATATAGCGCTACTTTGTTTTCTGTATCCTGGTATATGATATGCCTCATCATTGAGAAGTGTGAACTGTGTAATACTCGGTCCTCCTAGAAACGCAATAACACATTTATATTTAAAAAATTTATTATTTCTGATCACTACTAGTCTATCACTTAAATTTCATGAATCAATGCTCAGGCCTAACAGAGCTTGTTGCCATATTTAGGCCATTTTTAAAGTAACAAAATATATTTGGCGGTCTTTTGTTTTAAAATGCCCAAAAGGGGGTAAGTTAAAAATGGTTAAATTTATCAAAGCAAACCAAAGCACACAGTTTTGGTGCTTTTGAATCAAGAATCCATGTTTACTACAAGAATCCATGCAATTTTAAGGGGTTTCCAAAGGGTGGTTTTTCAGTACATTTTTGATTTAGAGAATAAAGGTATTGCTTTTAGCCCCTCTCATGAATCTGTTGTGCAATATAAACATGGGCAATAGCATTATTTTAAGTAGGACAACGAGGCCGTGTCCGGCACCAAGCCCCACAATCATCGTGGAAGCCAAGGCGACACATACAGAGCCCAGGGCAGCTCATGAGAGCCTCAGCCAGCGGACCATGCTGCTGCTGTGAGAGGCAGAAACAGGTGACAGAAGGGGTGGAGGATACCAGGAAGATGTATAACCTGTTGTGAAAAAGAAAAAAAATAATCCCAACACAGTTTCAAAAGAATACAAACCAGTTTCCCAATCAGGAGAACATGGAAAAAATACACGCGTAGCATCTGAGCAAGGTCTCGGTATAAATCCATGTATATTTCCCAAGAACATGATTTGGCTGAAGACACAGAGTTCAAAGAAACACGTCCATATGGCTTCCAGCCAAAACAAAAGTGTGGGAAGAATGAAGGGTCATGGGCCAGTACTACTTTTCTTTATAGGGGTGTTATAATAGTATTTTGGGTCCTTCCATTCTTGCAAAAGGAATGTAAATATTTCAGTCAACATTGGAAATAAGGAAAGCAGTTCAGTGTAATGATCTATGAAAATGCTGGATCCAAATTTTTTTTTTGGGTCCTTCCATTCTTGCAAAAGGAATGTAAATATTTCAGTCAACATTGGAAATAAGGAAAGCAGTTCAGTGTAATGATCTATGAAAATGCTGGATCCAAAATTTTGTTATACACAGTATTCTATGGTATTATGTTTAACACATCAAAACAAAATATCCGATTCATCTCTACCTTTGGAATTATCTTTTAGGTGACTGTATTTAGCTGTAGTTGACTATTTTTAATTAATACACAGAAAAATTATATTTTAATCTCTGAGTCAGCCTTTAAAGTCTTTCGAAATTAATGTTTTCATGAGGGTTCATACAAAAAATGTGATTATACTAGATTTCACTGCAGTCGAGACTAGCTCTCCTTTTTGTGAATGTATTGAAAGAGCAACAGAGGGGCTACACAAAGGCTCAAGACCAGTTCTGTTGAAGAGTTCAGTACAAATCAGTGATTACAATTAAAAATGATTACCTATGTTACCTATTTGAAATAATGGTCAAGGTCCAATGACCTTTGACACTTGCCAAAAAGTCTAAACGGTGATGGAGACTGGTATACAATTAGACTGAGTCCCTAGTCCTCCGTTCGCGGCGCCCTTTTATTACCCACAATTCTTTACGGCCGGCTCATGGGGACTGAGAAAATATACAACCAAAACCGGGGAGCACTTTCGCCTCAGATTTTGAGGCAAAAATCATGCGCAGTAGGGACGTCTCCTCATGAATAATAATGACGCGTGTATAGCATGGGCAAGGAGTCTGGGAAGGGTCGATGTAGATGCCGAATGGGGCAAAAACTTCTGGAACAGACTTTCAGGGCTGACCTGGCAGTGGCCGAAAAAGTAAACAAACCAGGATAATTTTGATGTACATGTCATGGAAGATACATGGATAGGCCTACACCGCAACCTTCACGCCGTTTGAATATCTCATCATGCAATGCAATGGCATTGCATGCGATTCATCAAACATCATGGAACATGCAAAAATCAGTCATACACTTCTCAGTCTCAATCTCATCTCTGTCCACTTGACATGCGTGCAAGAGTAAACAAAAAAAAAAAAGGGCGGATTTGGTTGCTCGCAAATTGGAAATTGTTAGCTAGTCTAGGACCTGGACTATAGTTTCCCTCCGAGGCTAGACTGTTAAAGGGTCTTGTCCCTGATGCTTAGCGGAGGCTAGCCTGCTGCCTAGGCGAGCAGCCCCCCAGCCACAGCTCGATGCGATTCCCGATAGTGAAGCAAGGATGAATGATTAAAGTGATTACAATGTTGCAAGGTAGGATAACTATGTCGGCACATGTTAGGCTGAACTGTACATGTTTTGATTCAAACAGATGCCAAAACATGTAGGTATTTGGAGTGGGGATTGCCTTACCTAATACTAGGATATTCAAGATCGTGTTCTCTTTATAAAAGTATGTCCCTACATAACTCACATTGTACATAACCTTGCTGCAATTTATTTTCAAGCACTTCACGCTCCTGCTATTTATGTAATTAATTTTAGATCATGTTCATGCGTTATTTATTGACATAGGCTAGCCTAGGCTAGGCTAGCACTGCACTGGCTTTAGTTACTTAGTTTTACATGTTTAGCACTAGGCATGGTAGGCTCCGCTCTATTCTGAGACTAGATGCCCGTATAGCAGGGCAAGGGTTAATTAACACGATGCATCTTGCCTCTGTGCCACAGTGTGGTGACATTTGTTTGGTCCTTTTCATTTTCACTTTGTTTATCGTTTCATTTTTTTACTGTGGCATAGGCCACAGTGTTGTAATGCAAGAGGCCGTATATAAAAGACCACAATGAGTAGGCCAGAGCATGCATGACGAATTGTGCTAGGCAAGGTTATGCTGGTATAGCTAAGTATAGGCCCTAGTATACACTTACCCAAGGTAGGCATAGAATTAGAACGTAGATCGAGTATAGTGTATGCCAAGTCCAAGCGAGCATGTCACCGAACACATACTCTTAGCCAGTGGGATCCAAAATAACCTAAGGCACAAAGCAATTTGCCTTGTAGTGGAGGGGATTCTATGTTCTCTATAGAGAGTGATTTTATGAAGCTCATGTTAATTGTTGGCAACCCTATAAAGGTATTCTACTGGGTCTGACTATTAAAAAAAGCGATCTTGCCATTTTTTTCGTTGCAGGTAGTGACCTTAACACGAGGTCAAAGGTTAAAAGCTTGGTCAGGTCTACATTGTCCAAGATATCGACCTGGGATACCAAAAATGGGCAAATTTCACAAGGAATCTTGTTCATGATAGTTATTTTGGTACGTGAGATGTCTTTTCATGTTATATGCATAAATTTACATTTGCTGTTATTCATGACCCCAGTCCTGTCCAAAAGCAAGAGTTAGACAGTCATATTTTTGCACAATGGATGAGCGAAAACCTACACAACCCCAAATACCATGCTATTAATGCCTATGGGTAAGTAAGTATTAAACCAAGTTGTTTAATGAAAATGTGCAGGAGAAAATGGTTGATGTAGTCTATATACCAAATCCATGGAATGAATTTTTGTTATATTGTGAAACAACCACATTTGGACTACAGAAAAAAAAGTTAGTATACTAGTTATCTTTTCAGTCTCAGTCACATGTGTGATGTTTTAATTATTCTTTCCATCCAGAGCCCGGAGGGGTCACTGGTCATTGGCAAGGGGATATCATGCGCGACCAAAGAAACACGTAAAAGGGGTATTTTTCAAGATTGTGCATGATACGTAATGTGAAAAGGATAGCAAAAATGCTGAAATCTGAAAAAAGGGCGTACTTTTCACACTTGAACTTACATTAGGGTACGATTTGGGAATTTTGAGTTTGTATCATATTCGGCTCATTTTGTGTAAATGAGCTACTATTCAGTATAGCCATACAAGAGGAAAACAAATTTCTACTTATAGGGGTGAAATATTGCACAACTAAATTATTACGGGGATAGGAGTGTCACATCGTACCATTTTTTGGTTTTTTGTAAAAAATTGTTTAGGGTGTCTTTGGACCGATAAAATTACTTGTGTATTGTTGCAGTACTTTTTGAACTCATTTGTTTAGGGGGCTGTGAGACTTGGAAAATGTGGATTTTTTAAAAAAAAAAAAAAAAAAAAAAAAAATGGTCATTTTTGGAAATCTATCACTAAAAAGTGGACTTTGTCAAATTTACTCTACAATTTGGACCATTTTATGCACTAAAAGCAACAAACAAAAAATTTGAAACTTTTGCCCTTGTGGGATTTGTGGTTTTGTGGGGGGGGTGTGTGATGGCAACCAGCTGCTTGGATATAGGATTATTCTCCATCTCCATAACTGCCAGTGCCCATGTTCACGAGCAAAACTAAAAAAAGCTTAGTGTATAATTTTGAATTAGGTTGACTGTAACAACCGTAGGGGACTATTGTGAAACTGTACAGAGTTTAACCTACTGTACAGAGTTTAAAAATGGTGCTTCAGTCTTGGGTTTTGTCATCAAAAAGACTTCTGGTCTTTAAAGACATTCTCCAGCTAAAATGCAAAACAGTGCACAATTCTGTGCACAAAATATGCGCTTATATACTTAGAGAACCGTAGGCAATACAACGTCATATTACACGTATGAATGAACCCGTCAATCTTAACAGTTTTCTCCAAGAGGCTCTGTGAAGGAGTTCCCTGGATAAGTGGTGATGAACACCCATTATTTATAAACATGAAAGGTTGGAATCGATCAAGGGGACTTATACTCAGCCGTATGGATGCCCAAATTGGTTACATACCTTGGGACTGGGATTATTGGCCATACACTCTAGTAACCTAAGACGAGGGAAACATAATTGATCAATGTTTCAATGAAAACAAAGTTGTCAAAGAAAAAAAGCTAAATTTAGATACAGTGTTGTTTAGAACACATAAAGATTTTGTATGTGAACTTATTGGTGAACAGAATATTACATCATATAATATCTATGAATCTTAGCTATTTTTCCATTCGAGCACATTTTTATGGAGAAAATTGCAATTTGTCTGTGAACATTGTTACGGTGTTACTGGTACCACAATCCAGTTTACTTAACCAGGGCATTAATAGCAGCTATGATGAGGGGGGGGGGCGGTGGGGGGGGTGAGGTGACTCTACTTGATTCTGCTTTAGACTATAGATTATTCAGGTTCTATGGTTGTTTGAAACAGGATAAGACCTAGAAAGAAGAACAACAAGAAAATCACAATTGTGTCTGGCACATTTTTATAAACTGTGTAACACAATTTGGTTTACATACAAATGTGCATTAAAGGTAGCAGACCTCTAAAGAGTTTCAAATCACAGTGTCCCGAAAAAAAATGTGAAATCTGATTTTGGCAATGTTTTTTGTAAAGCTTTATATCAAAAATATCCCCATCGGTAAGGATTAAGCGGAAGAGAAAGTTTCTTTGGTACAAAAATTGTGAAATTTCTAATTTCGTATAGGAGCAAATAAAAATTCAGCTATGTTTTTCTATTGAAATATTAAGCATATAAAAATCAGCTTTGTTATCATTTAAGTATTTCCGTAACCAAATAAAAGGCAGGGATCTTTGAGCGTCTAATCCTATATGAAATGCACTAATATAACAGAAAATATGGATGGACTTGAAAAATCTCTCAGTGCACCTTTAATAGCAGCTATGATGCATGTGGGTTGGGTATAGGCAGGGGGACGGGGGGGGGGGATTCTCAACACAAATGACCATACGGGGATTTGCCACAGACCTCGTCATCAATTTTTAGCCTTTGGTATATCAATTATCAATTTTCATGCCAATTGATGCGCTATTTATAGCAATGGGTCATTTTCAAAAATTTTCTCATTTTTGTTGGAAAATTAGAATCAAATTTTCTAAAAATGTTGGGAAATGAGTTCAATCTGACGTCAAATTTATCAAATTGCTTTTAAAATGTCACAATTTTGAGGAAAACGGCAAATTTTGGTTAAATTGGCCCAAAATGTGAATCTCTGGTAGAGCTATGGTCTCTTTTTTGGCAAAAGGGTTATTATAGCTATGGGTTCTACTCCCCACCCCCCCACATCAAAACATGTGTCACACTAAGTAACTTAGTATACAGACTTTGTTCTGAAGTGCGGATCGTGGTTATTTCACCGTATAAACGATGAATCGTTCCATGAAATTGGTATATAGACATCGTATCATTTTATCTACACATTTTTATAAAATAACTTGGGTTACTTTACTTATACCCAATGGGTATTAATAGCAAGAAATAATGGGGATAGTGTAGGGTTCATTTCTACATTCAAGCAGAGTGTTTAAAGCTTTCACAGATGACTGCATTGGGCAAAAACTTGAGGCTAAAATCTTGTGTGCGATATAGGAACTGGGGGGTGTGCATAGAGGCAATTTTATGAATAAAAAATTATTGGACTCAATTAGGTTATTGGCATATAACAAGAAAACAAAAGGTCGAATAACAAAATAAATATAATTTGGCAATGGTTTCCTTGTGGAAATTGCCACATTTTTGGTTACCAAGGTCGATATACTTTGACGATGTATGCCATTTGACCTTGGACCTTGCGTTAAGGTCCTAACGGTACAACAAAAAAATGGCAACATCGTTTTTTTTTGAATAGTCAGACCCATTAGTATACGTTTTATAGTGGTTGCCAACAATTAACAGAACGTCACCAAATTTTACATATAGCCCCTCCACTATGGGGGCGCCCCTACCATTGCCTTGGTGCCCTAAAAAATGTGCTATTCTTTAACAATAACATGTAAAATGCCGTGGTGCCCTTTTAAAATGGGGGACAATGCCTTGCCCACCCTAATTCTTATTTGGAGCCTGCAAGCCTAGAAATCATTCACATCAATATGTATTAAACCAAGCTATCCTAGCAATATTGCACATGGCACTGCCTAAATAGGTTTGGTGGTTTATAGGTCCAAAGCAAATAATTACAAAAATATAGGGGCCTAGGCCTTTCGCCTAGTGTTCTAGTATCCTGTCTCGCCCTCTAGCATAGCGTACAAAAGGTAGGTAGATAGGCCTCGAGCTGGTATTTGTCTGCTGAAACTTGTTTAGGCCACATGAACTAGGCTACATTAAAACTTGAGTAATTTTTTACAAAAGAGTTCATCCTTGACCATGTCCCAGGTTGGTTGTTTGTTGGTGTTTTTTTTGTTTGTTTTTTGGGAAAAAGGAAGAGGTTTTAAAAATTTATTATTTTTCACAAGCTTTAACAGCCAAACCAAAATTTCCCTAAAATTTTGCATGGTAAATGAGGATAAATAGTTTTTTGCTGACACCAAAATGTTGGAACCAATTCCGGTTAGAAATGCCTCATGAGGTCCAGGGGGCGGGTATTGGTGTAGGGTATAAGACTATATTATAGGGCCGTTTCCTATGGAACTTTAAACGTTAAAAGGGGCATTTCGTGCACTTCAACCTCTTTCCCCAGACTCGCCTTAACTGAACTGTGGGCCTAATTATAATCGGAAGTTTTTTATGTTTGTACCTAATCTTATGTGCAATTCGATTTATTACTCTAGAGGGAATTCGGTTTTAGTTTTTTTTTCTTATCAGTTAAAAAAATGTTATCTCTTAAAAAAAACTAGCAAAAAAAAAAAGGAAAATGCGGTAAAACGTGAACGTTTACACCTAGCGACGGGAAGATAAGATGACGTCTTCTTTTTTTTTTTCTTGGCGTAATCGACCCATTTATTCTGATGCAAACTGTAGAAAGTGGCCAAGAAGACCATTTTTTACTGGTGAAAATGACCCATCCGCTCATAGGCTATAGTACTAGGAAAGTGAAACTAAGACAACGCCCAATCGACCTTCGTGACAGCAACTTACTTTTTGTACTATAAACCACCAGGGCTGTAACACCCTTCGCTGTTCGTATACCCCACCCGCATGCCGCATTTCACATGAGAATAACGTTTTCCCATTCCCTTCCCACCCGATACTTTTTTCCTTCTAATTTGGAAAGTGAAATTCTCATACGATCACAGCCATCACTAAAAAACATCCATATTAGGGCCTCCAGATGTTTTGGTTTGTGTGTGTTTGCCAGAACTGTGTTGGGGGGGCAAGAGGGGATGGATTTTTACCACAAGTTCTAGAGCCTGTGTCGATATATTTTTGCCTTAATTTCATTTACTCCTATAAACAAATCACATGCAAAATGCAAGTAAACTAGTAAGGTCCGAGGAAAGATATTAAATAATACGAGACAACTCTAGAAATATAGCAGAATTAGGAGAAAACTAACTAACTAACTAACTAACTAACTAACTAACTAACTAACTAACTAACTAACTAACTAACTAACTAACTAACTAACTAACTAACTAACTAACTAATAACCAAGTAAATGTCTGCATAAATGAATACCTGCATAAATAACTGCATAAATAAACTAAATACTGAATAAATAACTGAATAAATAACTAAATAAATACGGGAATAAATAACTAAATATAACCATATGAATAATAACTGAAAATGAAAAAAACTAAATAGAAAATAAATACATACGCACACACACACATATGAACACACAACAAATTTAATTATCAAATAAATTGGTTAAAAACGAGTACCGTATTCGACCTATTTAGCGCCCCTCCCCTTATAAGCGCCCCCTCCCCTTATAAGCGCCCCCTCAGACCATTGCCGAATTGCAAATCATGGCTCAATTAAGCGCCCCTCCATTACGGAGAGGTCTAGCCTAGCTCTGTACACTCCACTGTGAGTCCCCATTTCTACATGTAACTGTATATTTGTACTATTATCTTTCCGCCTATTTCTCAGGCTAATATTTACATTTTACCAGGTTATATTTAACACCCGGAAACATGATAAATATTGCCACACTATAGCCAATGCTGCGTGTATATCGCGTATATTGGAGGAAATCGTACGACTCGTCGTGAAAAAATAAGAGATGAATACTTCACGCGATTGCTGTGGTGCGCTGTCGTCCGACGGCGTGGTTGTGCATTTGTCCTGAGAAATATCCAACATAAGCTGGTTCGGCATTAAATGAAAAGGAAAGATCAATACAAATTAGGAGACATGGTATTTAAGTAGCTGGTAGACTCGAGAAATTAGGAGTTAGTAGATTTGGGCTACTAGATTTGTTGAGTATTATTAAACAAGATTGGAAGTAAACCGACAGAATGTGCTGCTATCCATTTGGGAAATCCTCAATGTGGCTCTCAAAATATTATTGGACACTGTTTTGGGCATTAAAAGTCGCCAATAATTCTTTATGATCATGTAATGCAATAAAAACAAGTGGATCTGTCCCCATCCTTGTTTTATGTTGTCTTTCATTATTATTTTCACCATTATTTTTTTTAATTTTATTGGATCTTTAATTGAGACCCGCTAATATCCGATGGTGAATGTACAGCGAAATCTGTCAATCATTCATCCCGACTTGTACACGTAAATTATCTTTGGCCAATCACATTCGACATTCATTATGATGTGTTATAGTATTATAATCGAAACAAATACCGGCTTCTCTAAGAGCATGATGACGATGTGACTTACTTTCCTCAATACAATGCAAGAATAAAATTCATGAAATTCACTTAATGTTGAACGTTGATATTTCCAAAATAAAAATTTTTAAAGATGTGATGACACAACCTTTTTATCTCATTCAACATTTCTTGACCTGCCCTAGCTACTTCACAATGCATGCTGAGACATGATTTGCACCTGACGTCGGCATTCCATGCAAATTTATGGTCACACCATTTTTTGTAGGGGAGGGAAACAATTTTCTGGTGAAAATTTTACACATTTTGGTTTAACTTACCCATAATGATATCTATAAATTGGCGGTTACTGGAGCAAATAATTGCAAATCTTGCAGGAGTTACATGGTGAATCCAAAAAGAAACATCTAGGATGCATGATATAACCTAGTATTATTTGATGGCCACACAAAATAAAATCGCCAGGCCCTTTCCAGAAAGCTGTAGGACATGCTTAGATGGAGCATGTGTGTATGGGAATTGGAGATTTCCCTGGGATTTCCCCATTGCATATTTGATTTGGTTCTACCATTTTATGTAAGGTGAGTCTTTTGTAATAAAAATAGCTCTCTAATTAATGTTTTATTATGGTTGTTATATTGTCGAATTGTCTTTGATCATTTTTAAAGTTTATAGGTATATTAAATTACAACTCGTACATCAGGTTTAGCGGGACATTTTCCTACACTCAATTGCGATAATATCTATTGCTAGACTGACGGACCCCCCTATTTTTTTTCTGCGGCTATCGGGTTTAATCTTCCTTGGGCGTGGCAATACCTACCTTAATACAATAATGTGAGTGTGTTCACTTGTTAGGCCGCCGATACAAGCGACAAACGATGTTATTATTTACTCTAGATAGTATTAATTCTGATGCCATTTTCATTTGTAAAAAATCTATAATATTAAATTAAAGGTCCATGGCCCGATCGCTAATAGCCTCGTCCCCGGAAGCCCAAATTTTACCGGAAGTGGTCAACATTTTGGTATCAGAAGAAAGCTACTAGATTTCTCATTCACCCTGTGAAATCTTAGAGCCAAAGGATGTTTGGTTTGGAAGTTATGAACGAAAATGTGCCCCATTTTGGTCGACCAATATTAATTTTACATAGTACTCTATGGGCTTACAAAATCATGTTTTTAGCTCTCGCATCTATACGGATTGAAATATCGGCGCGAAACTTTACAGATGGGGGTTTTGAGTGGAGGCCAATCTATCAAGATGAAAACTTCATATCCTTAAATCGGGCCAACCCCCTTTAAGTTAAAGCATTGTTGAGGCTATAGAGACTGTACCAATGCTTACATAGAAGTGTAGCCGGCGTGTAGTTAAGGCTTTCCAATAGGGATTTTGCGGTCAAAAGTAACTTACGCATGTGTACCAAAATTAGCGCCCCCTAAAACGAGTGACTTAAGCGCCCGGGGCGCTAAATAGGTCGAATACAGTATAAAGGTATGATAATCAGAAGGATAAAGTGAAAGAAGATACGAGAACACGATAAGATTGGAGCGTTAAAGCCTATGGAGAAGTTCAGTTATGTCTCAATAAAACAACCCAAACAAAAAAAACATATAAAAGCTTTCACAAAACAAAAACTTTCTTCCCGCTGTAAAAAATAGCAGCGCGGTGTTCCCACTAATAAATGCACGCAACGCCTTTTAAGACACGAGTGCGACAGCGCTACGCAGTAAGTGTTGAATTATTCATGAGCCACAGAGCGCTCCCCTATTCGAAACATATTTTTTTCAGTCGTCACCATAGCACCCTCGCAGGGGCCGTGCGTATATGTTGAACGACAGAAGGATTCAGTCTAGTATACAATCACCCAAGACATACCTCAAATAGGAATGTTTTTATATTGGTGCTACTCTTTTTAAGTTTTCTTAAAATTAGAGAATAAAGTATTAGCATTTTTACCACAAATTAAATCTCCCTTAGTAGTAAATTGCATAATTTTTGTTGTTATTGTTTTAACTGGTCATTGGTCAAGCTTAGACACTATCAGTGATCCACCCGAAAGAGTCAAAAAATTTGAAATCGACAGGAATATCTGAAAAGTGAAGGACAAGTCTGTATAATTCCATAAGTCATTTTTTCAACTGAAAAAATGAAGAAAAGGCAGAAAAAAGAAGAAAATAGCAGTGTCAAAAGACTTTGAAATTCCATTCAATGGACATATTGCAGTACGTGGTCTGTACAGAGAGTAATGGTCTTTTTGTGAATATCAAATTTTGACTTTATTGGGTTGTTTTGGTCTTACCACTGTGTAGGGTATGTAGGATACCAATTGTTGTTACATGCATGATAAACCTGATTTTTTATTTTTATTTTGATTTAGCAAATCACTGATGATGCCTTAACCAAAACTAAGCAATATATGGAAGATAATATAATTGCCATGTCACACACACCATAAATTATCTTGAACCGAAAGGGGAGGCATTAGTGATAGATATTTTTCAGTCCAAAATTAAATACTCCAGTAATCCCCCCCCCCCCCCATCACCACCACCCCACCACACCACCACCATGGCATATTTCACCAAAAGAGGCTGCTATACTTATTTATTTTGTAAATATTAACTATTGTATAGATTCTCATTGACATACCAAATGTGGAATAGCAGTATCATCACGGATGGGAGAAAGTATGGGAGGGTTCATGACTGAATGAAATGGATAAACAATGCACTGGTCCCCAAATATGATTTTTGTCTCATTTATGTTCTACTTAAAGTAACTATTATTCAAACAACTATTCTTAACCTTTTAACACATAATCTGGTGCTTTACATACTGGTTTCAGAGGTGCATTGTCAAAATCACCTGACAGTCTGTTTTCCTCTGCGCCCCCAAGACACTAACACACCAAAACACCAAACACACAAATGAAAAAGAGTTTGTTAACAGGAGTTCTTTCTTCACACAAAACAATGTGCTAGTAATTACATTTTACATTATTTTTACTTTTACTGGGACTCTGGTATGATGATATACTTCATTCAAGTAAGACTGATATTCTTTTTCCAATAGTAAAAATACACAGTAATTCCAAAAACATCCACACACGTTTTAGTATATGCATGGTATTTGCAGATGTACATAAGAAATTTGCAATGTTGTCATATGTCTGCGAATGGGCACAATTGCATCTGGTGAATAACACAAAAATACTGATCAACGAATTTTGGAAATAAAGCATTGTATGAAGACCAAGATTGAGTTTGAAGGCGACAAGTGTGATCGTGTGATTATGCACCATCATGCCACTTCCCTGCCTACTGAGCAGGATTTATAGCGCCCCCACAAAATATGGAGAAAAAATAAAGTGCCTGGAAAAGGCCACTTGCTATTTTCATAGGAAACATTTTGTAACCAAAAAATATTGGTGAAATGATGAAACCACATTAAAATATCCCTACGGTTTCCAAGTGTGACAAAAGACTGCCTTGTGTCCTGGTCCGGAATGCAATGATAGCACACCAGACAGCTTCACTTAAACATTTTTGCAATTGATTTTAGAGAATAAATGGATGATTTGGGGAAAACGGTACTCTCTTTCCCGGCACTCTTTACAACGAATTTGAAAACCAAGGTGATACCATTATTTTAAGTGGAAAGTAAGACGAGGAAGGAGGCGAGTTCTTACATGCAAAAATAATGGGTGGTCGCCGTTTCATCAGCGTAAAGAGGAGTACCGGTTCCCCAAATTACCTGTATTCTCATTCTTAAACGCTTTAAATTAGGGTAATATGGCTTAAATACAACAAGAAGGACTGCCACCACCCAATGAGAAAAAATCGAACAACCCATGAACACAACAAACATATCAAAGAGATGCAACATGGCAGGCGCACGCAAATGTAGCAAAACGTGGAATGATGCGAGCGTTTCAACCACCAAATAACGTCAATACACAGCGTGTGCTACCTGGGTTTAGTTGTTGAATTGAACCCGGGCATCAGCCAATGGAATTGCTTACATTTTCACAGCTGTTTAAGAATAATAATTTGTTGGACAGTATCAAACACACACTTGTGTGGAATGCGTGATCAAGAATGCGTAACCATTGCACCTTGAAATGTGGTACGAAATTGGTCCAAGTATGCACGAAACCATAGCGTAGCTTGCTGCATGTACACAAGGTGTATGTTCAATGCATCCAGAAATTATTTATCAGAATGTAGTTGTGCATTTTGTAGCTCGCCTGGCATTTTAAAAACTCAAAGCCTGGAGGATATCTATTGAATCATACACCAAAAAAAGTGGTTTCAATCAAGAAATGCACATCTAAATAACAATATTTATATATTACCTGTTGTTTTATGCAATTGATCAAGTGAAGAAGAAAGAATGTTATTTCTCATGAACTTACCCATTTATTTATATTTGACCTAGTCGTTGCTACCCATAATGCATTCTGTTCTGGCGACAGTTCTATTCTTAAAATGGAAGCATTTTCTTCACATACTAACACACTACTCTCAGGGGTTCTAATGTCAGTTTGGTAAATGCGACAATCCCTGCCACCAGAATAGAAGGTAGTGAATGTGTCATTTGCACGTAATGCCCATACGCCCTCGGTGTGCATGCGATAAGTGGCAATGCATCGCTGCTGACCTAGAGACCATAACCGAACTGTGCCATCTGAACTACCTGATAAACACTGTGGTAAAATAAAGATAAAGCTGCTTTAGTGGATAAAATGGTTCAAAACAAAGTACACATGATCACTGTAATAGCATGTGGATAAAATTCATAACAGCACAAGGCAGACTTGCATTTGCATCATAACTCAAGAAAAAAGATGGGTCTTCACTCCACTGAATTTCTAATTTTTCCCACTGAAATTGCAATGACTCAAATGACTAAACTTGACCTAAAAATTGCTCCAATGGCTCAAATCGGCCTGATTTTTTAGGACTTGACTACAAGTCTGGCACAAGGTTTAGGCACAGTTATTTACAATATAAAATCAATTCAAGCAGTCAGCTATAATCATGGATAGATGCCTATAGCCATAATCAAGGATGAAAGCAACTAATCCTAAGGTGTACCTCATCAAAATGAAATCGAAATCGGATGGGAAATGAATAATCAACTAGATAAATGATCATAGATAAAAATAAGTAGCTGTAACCATGGACAAGATTTTTTTTCTTTTTCTTGTCTCTTATTTTCCCCCCCTTTTTTAGATGCGTAATCCTTACCTGAGTACCGTCTTTGTTTACTAGTAAAGCCTTTACATTGTCTGTGTGACCTTGAGTTTCATAATCTTGGCACATGACCTAGGATCCCAAACTCTTAGTACCTGTAATAATGCAATAATGTAGAACAGTTCTGTCATTTAGATATCAGAAGAAAAGCCATCAAAACAAAAAATACATTCTATAAAGGCAGCTAGACCTATACAGATATATATACTCAACCGCCCACCTCCCACACACATGTACACACACTTATGCAATCTGCCAATCATGTATGTATTCAGTACATTTTAACATACCATATTCTTTGTCAAAACACCCCTTACAAGATAGGTGTACTGTAAGTGTGATGTGCGCTAACATGGCTGTGCTATCGACTGCCAGGCCCCACCCCTTGTGGATGTCGAGCGTGTATGTCTTCCAAAGTATTTTGATATCCAGTGCTGTGAACACAAAAGTGTTCACAATAAAATTCCTTGGGTTTTCTTGACTTGAAAATCCACAATTATTTGGTAAAAATACATCGTGGTCCAAGGACCGCGAGTGTCGTAGCCCTTACAGAACTCATACGGCATAAAATATATTAAGGGTTAACATTTTCACCACAGACACACACACGACCAGAGTAACCCCTATGTGCCTTCTGCAATTCTTGCAGACGACACAATAAAAAGTCTTAGAATTCAACATTTCTATCATCAAAATAACTGACATAATTTTAATTTGTTGCAAAATAAATGTTAGGGATTTAAATTATACTCACCAGAATGTTGTGAGATTATTCTATTTACATACATGTATACTTACGAATGATCCAACTAGTGCATTTTTTGTGCTCAAAAAAGCCTCCAGACACCCCTTTTGTTTGCTCGTATCCACAAATTTTTATGGAAGCTGAAAATAAGTTTTTGCGCCCACCCCAATGTAAAGCCATAGCATATATAACAATAGCACATCTGTATCAAGACACATACTGCCACACGTAGACCGGCATTCCTCACCTTATGAGCATAATGGTAATGATGCTTAGCATCCTTCCTCTTACTCTGACTGCTTTGCTGACAGGATGGTTTTGGCCACGGTTTGATTACTTGTAAAGACGCCTTTCATATAAACGTTCTGGAACGTTGTAAGCGTCCTCCATCCTGCTGCTTCCATAATTTCACTAAAGTTACTCCTAAGTGAAAAGCCCGGAAGGTTGCCTGACTTCTAATTCATGAGCATGCGGGTTAAAGGCGATGTTACTGACCAGTGACGAGGCTTTCACTTCAAAGTGTCAGAGATGAGGGAAGTGACCCAGCGTGTAAAATTTGCTTGTTGCAGGTTTGTGAGGCTTGTTGTAGTAAAAGTAGGTCAGAAAACGAAGTATCCAAGATTTTCGAAAGAAGGCATAACGGTGTAAGAAGTGTCTGAAGTATCTCTGACTGGGTACCATCGTAAGTCTTCGGAATCTCCTGTAACCCTTGAAGCTCTGGAAGAACTATAGGATGAGGTGCATATAAGTTAATGACTGTCATGTCTGTGTCTTGGCCATAAACAAGCTCTTGGAAGGGAAGCATTATCCAACGGCTTAAGGGTTCGTCAACAACAAACAGAGAGAACGGAAAATCCCAAGATGGACTAAGTCTTCTACCAGAGGGACGTTCATTCAACATTCACAGCTGTTTGACCCCATGCAAATTGTCTCTTTTATTTTTAGAGCAATTTTAAGCAATGGCGACACAATTTTGACAACTGATATAAGTAGGGGCATGCAAGACCTATTACCTCCGCAAAAATCAGAAAAATCCATTGCGGGAATCTTGCCATATAGGTCTACAAAGGTCATAATTTGTATGTTATAGCGCCCTCTATATGCTTATTTCCCATAGAAAGACGTGTAAAACTAGATTTTGATGAAAAATCATATTTGTCCCCCAATGAAATGTCAACAAATTTACACAGGATGTAGTTAGTGGCATAAATACACCAACTTAGTCGTCAAAAGTGTGTCGCAGTTGATATTTTTTGTTTTATTCTCGTTTGGTCATAATAAATGAGACTTTCAAACAGCTGTGCATTCCTTAATAAACAGAACTGGAAATCGTATGTCTGGTTTATCTTGAGTCGTGGTAATGGCTGACAAGAGACCAATATTACTAATAGTAGAGTGTAGAAGGTAGTGTTGAAACAATGAAGTCAGGCAGTTGGCCACATCGCTTACAGAAGCTGAAAGTCTAGCAAAGGCTTTCTTGCACCAGGTGTAGGAACATCGAAGTCTACTACAGTAGATAATGGTGATTGATTTCTTCCTAGTTTATGAGTTTCTGTTGCCATGGCAGCAGCCATTTCTGAAAGGCCCAAACTAGTGTTTGAAGGAGAGCTTGAGAGCTAGAGGCCATACAGTCAAGTTTCTGTTTCTTTTCCAGTTGTTATACAGCATAATGCACTTAGGTGGAGACAAACATGCAAAGTTGAAGTGCACATGAATAGAGTATGCTAATCTTAATGCATATGACTAAGACAGCAGACTTGAAGTTGCAGGGATCTTGTACTTGTACTTAAGGGCAGTGTCAACCTTGAGCTTCCGAGTATCTATTTTGGTTAATTTGTAACTTCGCAAATATTTGATTATTGTCTGTAAAAGTATACATTTCTAGAAAGAAAATTGGACGATGAACCCGATGATGGCATCAGATTAATGTAAAACTTTCCGTATTTTGAGAAAAATACTAAAAATACATGATTTTGCCCCAAAATTTTCAGACAGCATAACAAAAACAATTTGAATTTTCATGATTTCTTATGTATTTTTTAGAAACAAGACAAATTTGTCTAGGGACGGTTTTTCATTTTTGAAAAATAGAGCTTACTTTTCGAAATATAAGGAAAAATGTCAAAAAAGTGTGAAATTTTTTATACCTTTTCTTTTCTTTTCCGTTTTCCCCAAAATTTGAGTATATATTGGAGAATATCTTAAGTTAGAAATCGAAAAATGAAAAATTGAAAAAAAACCGTCCCTAGAGAAGACCGATTGCTATCGTAGGAAAGTTAAACCTTACCTTTTACTTCGGTACTTTTGGAGTTATCTTGTCTGAAAATTTACCAAATTTTGCGAAAATTGAACATTGAGAAAATCTGTGTTTTAGTAAAAAAGTGACTTTTCACGCCATTTCAAGCTGTCTCTTTCTCAAATAACTTTATCTTTGAACTTCAAAATTGAGTATGTTGTGCAAGTGATGAAAATACATCTTTATGCACTACTGAATCAAACATCTTTTCTCTCTAACTCCAGAAATCAGAAGAAATTGAAATTGCATCTGGTCTAAATTAGCGCTTTGTTTACATTTTCAAAGATTATTTTTTGTTTTTCCAAGATGCGTTCGCGCAAACGTATATTAAAACACGCGCACGCTTCATTACGCAGTAAAAATTCGCCTTGCGCCTGACAGCGTGTAATGTGCTTAAATTCCCACCGTTAAGACCATGTGGTTTTTGTGACTTTAAATGGTCAAATAGCTGCCTCTTTTAAAATCGGCCAAAAAATACAACTCAGGATTGTATGCATTGGATAACCTTTGTTGGTAAAACGATAGACACAGTTTGATGTTTAAAATGGTGCCAAAAAATCAGAAGATTCAAGTAAAAACAAAAGCCTCGGGTTAACATAACATACCCTTAAGAGTACTAATCTTGAAGATTTAGACACTCTAGTCTTGACGTACCAAAAGCAAGTTTTTGTTTTTTTTGGCTTACGAATCAATCTTGTATCAATCTTGGATAAACTTCTGCCATGCTGACCAACCGTATAGTCAAACTGACTGGTCAAAAACGGGCTAACATTATCAGCAACATCTTGCAAAAAAACTTGATTGCTGCAACTTAGTCAGGACCTAGAATACTTAATTTGCTGTATAAATATCGCAATCCATATTGTCTCATCCTTAAAAGAATCAGTCTCTCACCCGCTTCATGTCCGCCAGCCCATAAGTAGGGGACTTCAAGTTATTCATGGAAGGAAATGGCTAGAAAACATTACTTGAAAAACTAGTTTTCAATGACCAAAGATCTACTCCACGGTTGATTCTGTTAAAACTGTCACTTGGCTGATCTCTCTCTGGAGCGATTGTCCACAACAATCCTTGTAACTTGAACATTAGATTATCTCACGGCGTTCTAGTAAAGCCACATCCCAAAATACCAAAATAGGTATTTTGAATGACCATCTCACAGTATAGGAAATAATCCCAAAATCGTCTTCATATTTGCTAACAAAAATCAGCTCACGCCCTTCTCACGAACGCCAATCGCATGCTACGCCAGAGGCTGGCGACTGAAAATTATAATATAATATTTTTTTTTTTTTTTTTTTTTAAAAATATTGTAGCATATGAAGAATGATAGAAATATTACATATGAGGATACTACAGAACCTTATAGGTTTATCAAAGCCGGCACCACAATATCTCATCTTCTCCGGATTTTCCAGAATAGCTCTATAAGTAGAATTTCTACCAAAAACCTTGGCCACACTCCAAAATATGTGGGACATCATGCATGCTCTCTAGTCTAACTAAAACGTCGACCATATTACCATATTTGTGATTTCGTAAATGTTGGCCTTTTTTAACCGAACCAACTGAGATGCTTTACTATAAACTGGTCTCAAAGTACGTTGACGGAGGATGTCGTGACGGCTTGAATTCCTCAAGTTTATCATGAAACTTATATCCTTACTTACTGTCTTACATGCAAAAGGCTGATGCCTTTAATGAAGTAGACGAAGAACTTAATTTCTTCCTTCTCAGATATTTAGCATCTATTTGGTGATCTTGTAAAACAGTCGTACGTTTTAGTGTGAAATTTCCATGGATATGCGGCCATAGATAACTGAAGTTGAAAACCTGCAATGTGAGACATAGACTTTTTCACTTTTCAAAGTCCAATGTTATGCCGAACCAACTCTTAGATGACGGCAGCAGGGTTTCCAACCCGACTTTTTCTCGGAGGACGAATAAACCTGCTGAGGAAGACTTACATATAATTGGTCTGATCTGATTTCTTTGAAGTCAGGAAGAAGATTGATTATAAACCTTCCATTGCCCTGTTATTGGAAAAATGGCATTTTTCCTTAAATCACCTTCACTTCGTCCTTAGAATCATAGCTTTGATGTCTCTTTCGGCATAGGCGTAGTACACTCCACTTTCATCATTGGCAGACGGATGGACGGACGTAACTCCGATAAACCTTCTGAAAAAGTCTGTAGTACCATAGGAGATGTCAAAAGAAGTTTCCTTCCTTATTCGTCTCCGCCACGTCTGGCGCCTCTATGTCTGGAGTAGGATGAATAACTCCGATACTGTCTGGAGCCTCTAATAGTTGGATATTGTCTTTTAAGTCGCAACACGACGGTCTCGAAAAGAACCCGATTTTCCTCTGCGGTAATCCATAATCATAAGGACCTGACCAGACGGTCTGTAATTTGGAGGACCTCTAGACTGCTTACTGGTAGATTTCTTGGCATCTTGATCTGCAGCTTCACATGTTCTTCCCTTTGAGAATCTAGCTAGGCAACTGTCCTTCCAAATCATCCTTTCCTCTTGGTGCATTCAGAGAACACTTTGGCCATGAAGTTTTAAGGCATCAACAGTCATTCCGTCTTCTGGAGCCACTATTTGATAAGCCATCAAGGTAAAAATCTGCTGCAGTACGTGATGAAGGTCTTTCTAGTAAAAGAGACCATCTTCATAGCTTCGCGAGACACTCCAAATGGCTCCAACATCCTTCAAAAGATGAATTAGAGACATAAGGCTAGATTCTAATTTCTCAACCATAACGGGCAATTTGTTCCAAATGGCGGAGATCATCATCCTTGCCCCCGTTCCAAGAATCTACCCGATGAACAGGTTCTTATGTTTCCTAGTAGATCCGGCTTCAACACCGGTAGGTGGACATGGTCTCGGCTTACAATAATATCTTCTCATTAGACTTCATCTTATGCCGCAGCATGGACTGGGAACCAAGAACTGAAAATAACTCTTATCTTCCTCACATGTAATGGAAGACTCAGGAATCAATCTAGAATAAGAGCTTCTTCTGATAATTGTCCTCATATAGACTTCTACTTTATATCATAGTCTGTCTTAAATCTGGGGCAGTAACAGAAAAAGATCTTCACTGCATGTTACTTGTGATGTTTAGCAGTTAAACACCATGTCGGAAGATCGATCTTGAGGTATAGAAGAATCCATTTCAACCTCGATATAACCAAAACACTGCAAGAAAGGCGACAAGCACAACATAAGGAAAGGAGTAGATAGGTACTGTAGATCTTCAAATCCTCCGTCCAGAAAGATCCACACTCAGACTAAGGAGCTCTAATCTGGGAAATCTCACTCAGTTTCGTATCCCTCAATCAAAATCAGATCTTTAGTCGTTACCCAACTTCACCAGTGCGCTCTTGACTGGAATTATCATTGACTAGAATGTGCAATGAGTGGAGTAGCATCAGCCAATATGGTTGAGGTAACTCGCAGTCTCAAACTGCTGGAAATGTATTCCGAGTAAGGACTGGCACCGTGAAACTGAGGCCTTGTTCTGGTGAATCCTAATTCCTAATAAAGATCCTAAGAAGTATGAACCACTTCCAGATACTCAGGTTCAATAACGTAATCGTCAATCACTACACCTTTATTTCGACTCATAAAGCTGGGAAACAGACTTCTATATCACCAACTACCAAATACTTAACTCTAAACTAAGAGACTCAACAATCATCTTCACATCTAGATTTAGAATAATCTCATAACATCATTCAATTTAGATCTCTTGCTAGAAGATTCACTATCAAAGGCTATGTCATCGTTGCCGGAAGAATGCTTCTGTCTAGGTTCAGAGCATTGCGGAGAAGTAGTGCGTTCTTATCAACGTAACTCAGATCAGAATCTTTGGACTTGAATCCGCCGACGTGAGAACTATCCACAGGACGAGCCTCTAGACTTTTTTTAATCGTGACTAGAGATCTTGATGTCTTCTCTTGCTACTTTGAGAGCTTTTAGGCGGAGAGAGAAATTATTCTTAACTAGAGCGACTCTCCCCGAAGAATGTCGGCTGCGATGACTGGAATATCTCTCCGATGAACTTTTACGTTCAACAAGAACTAAATGCACCCACTCTTTTCCTATATCGCCGTCTTGGTGACTATCACTGAAGACTTACGCCTGGACTGCGCCCCTGAAGACAAGGCGTCTAGAAGATACAACACTGGAACCTTACCTGGTACTAATAGTGAACGGTGGAGAGGAACTCTTTCAGGAGCACGGCACGAGACGACGGCTAGACCTTGGTTCGACGGGTACGTCAGACGGAGTATAAACGGTTTTAAGTGTTGGGGAGACTGCCCGAGGTTTTGACTCAACGGACGAACCGGCGATGTATTTACATCTGAAGAACCATGGTGACGGCCTGACGATCGACTGACGGACGGGACGGGCGCCGTAAACACTTACTCTCATGATGGAGTAAGAAACTTTTCCTTCCTCATAAACCCCCTCCGCTTCGCAACTCTAACTAGCTTCGGAGCTACTGGCGGAGGATAGCTCCATCCCTCGATGAAAGAATATCTAACTCCACTATTGCCATACAAGTCTCATCTTCTTCTATATCTATCTCATAACCCACCCCCGCCGGTATATTAACGGTAACATCGGCTGCCCCGCAATAACGTACTTGAGTTCTTATTCCACGGGGCGTGAAGCACGGCCGTCAAAAGGTGTAGAACTGACTATAGAGTACTATCATCACTCTCATGAATTCTATCTCAATACCCGTCGGTATATTCAAGGTAACCACAGTAACATCGGCGGCCCCCGCCAAAACGGATTGAGTCTTATCCACGGGGCGTGAAGCACGGCTGTCAAAAGGTGTAGAACTGACAATAGAACTATCATCACTCTCATGAATTCTATCTCAATACCCGTCGGTATATTAAAGGCAACCACAGTAACATCGGCGGCCCCCGCCAAAACGGATTGAGTCTTATCCACGGGGCGTGAAGCACGGCTGTCAAAAGGTGTAGAACTGACTATAGAACTATCATCACTCTCATGAATTCTATCTCAATACCCGTCATTATATTAACGGTAACCACTGTAACCACGGTAACATCGGCGGCCTCCACAATCATGGATTGAGTCTTGTCCACGGGGTGAATAACTTCTAAATCATCTTCACACAAAGCCGCCAGACTTACGGGTACTATCAGTACCGTTATCCATTTCTTTATCATCACCAAAAGGTCTAACAATGGCCGATGAGCTCCACTGGCTGTTGCCACGGGTGCCGTCTTCAGTCCTTTATAAACAAATCATCTGAAACACCATGGGTGCCCGTGGATCGTGGCTGTTTATCTTCACGGGGTATTGCGAATCTTCACTGGACTGAGGCAGAATTTCTTTAAATTGAAGACACTATCCAGTCACAGCTGGATTACTCAAGTGTAGAAAACCTTCAATAGGCCATGGCTGGATTACTTTAAACTTGTAGGGCGACGGCACCATCGGACTACTCAACCGTTGATAATCTTCCAATTCTCCATGAATGGAAGGAGTGGATTGACCAGCCAGTCATAAGAAATCACTTAATCCACTTGGATTCACATCAATCCATGGCCCTTTATCTTCATTAGAAGCTGGAGTGGCTGGACGAACCTGCCCTATAAACTGTTAGATAGCCTCGGCAGCCACGGTAGTAAATATCGCCTGGAGACTAGTATCAAAGGTAGAACTTGATTGGTCTTGAAGTAGTCATGGTTGAGTTAATGAGGTAGAACCTTTGCCGGTCGAAGACACGGAGGGAGATGCCCTGGAAAGAGCCTTGGCCTTTTTGTCTTCTTGTCTTCTTTCCATATACACATCTAATTCGACAAAATATTTCAGAGATTCCAACTCTGACCACTCTTTGTGTATATAACAAGGTCTTTCTCTAGATCAATTTCTGCACTTCACACACAGTTCATGTGCGTCCTTGTCTCGTCTTCGGAGGAACTCCTTACATCCAATATATCTTCGGGACGTTTCGGTAGAACTAGTTTAAGACATCCTTCTGCAACATCAAAAGAAGACGACATACTTGTAACAGATAAAACGGTTAGCCCACACCGAGAACCTGGAGTTCCAAAAGGTAGAGCAGGAAGGCCAAGGAGACAGGACAGACGAGACATGACAGAAGACACAGGGCACCCCCCAAATCTTGAAAAGAATTTTGAGATTCATCGGCATGAGCTGGCAGTACACTGAGAAAACACAGATGACATGGTTGCACCGCAAGGCTATCAACAAGGGCGAAAGAGCAAATATATAAATAATGCAAGGGAGCAGACACGAGACAGGGACATGTCCCCAACATGCCCTGGCGGTCAAACTGTGGATTTACATAGGGGGGAGCTAAACCTGGCCAAGGAATAAGCCCACTTAATACCCGCAGTACGAGCGACGCGAAAAACGGCCTGAGGCTCGCGGGGCAACCATGTGAAGGGATAATACATAATATATATATATGATACTTATGTCTACAGCTGCCAAATTCCGATCTTGAAAAATCTTCACAAACAGCATCGGCACTTCATCCACCAAATCTTCGATGATCAGTAGTTATAAAAAACGTCTTCCAGTTGTGATATATATATATATATGTCTCCAATAAATAGGCGATAATGGGGAAAAAATTATGTATAAATATCCCAATAAAAATTCAACATGGTGCCCCGAACTGAGACACAAAAAAGAGCAAAGCATTCTGGGTGCCAGTGGCGATAGTGTTGGGCGTACCGATGCCAGCGTGGGACCGCTACCAGGCATGGGCGTACCGAAATTTTTAATGTGGCATTAGGGGTGTCTGGAGGCTTTTTTGAGCACAAAAATGCACTAGTTGGATCATTTCGTAATGTATATAATGTGTGAAATAGAATAAGAATACAAACAAACTTACTTTTTCTGTTGAGCCTGATACTACAACTGTTCCAGCTTGATTCATAGCCAAACTATAAATGGAATCTTTCTGCCCATTCAATGATGAGGCTGGAAATAAATATTATAAATGTATCACTATATTGCAATGTATAAAACTTTAAGAGATTATGTAAGTGATATTTTTTTAATTATTCAAAAGATGGAATATTAGCATTACCAACCCTTGAATCCATGGTTGGCAATTTACTGGGAAATTAGGCGGGAAATAGTGGGAAATACCGATCATACTGGGAAATACCGGGAACTCCTGAAATCCTGGTCGATACTCGGGAAATACTAATGGGATGTAACACAATTTGAACACCTCATGGGGTTAACATCAGAAGCACTATATCTTACCGTTATAAATGTGTGGTAATCATCCGGGTTGTTTTGGAAGGGTTTTTAATCAAATTCCAACTCCACTCCACTAATTATTATAATAGCCATCAACAGTATAGTACTAACCCGAACAAGCCACTGAGCAATGAGACGCAACGAAAACGTGGGTACCGTTCGCAAATGTTTCTCGTTGCATCTCGGCCGTCAACAACTATTTTGGTCGCGCAAATAGACTCGCATTGGCCTCATGCAATCTGGGCCGTCTTACCGGTAAATGACGCGATGTTCCTCTTTCATTTGGGCCGTCTTTACGGAAAATGCGATGTTCCTCGTTGCAAATTTTGGGCCATCTTTACGGAAAATTATGCGATGTTCCTCGTTGCAATTGGGCCGTTATGACTGGAAATGATGCGATGCTTTTTCCACTGATTTCGGACGTTTGCCGGAAGAAGGCGCAATGCTTTGCATCAGGCGGGGACCCTGTGTACAAATTGCCCATAGACAATTTCGATTTCGATGGGTGATAGCGCCACCATTTCGATAAGCTATGTTTTTAATTATGCATAAAGCGTATTCATGACGTAAACCGGATGGCAGGACGTAGCATAATAGCGAAACGCACGACTATGATGTACTTAATAGCGCCACTCACGACTGCGACTATAGCTACAAATTTCTGCAGATCAGTGTGCATACGCTCCATTATTTCTTTATTTATTTATTATTTACCCTTTTTTTATTGCATGTCGCACGCGATGTTTCTCGTGGTATCTGGGACGTCTTTCCTGTAAATGGCGCGATGTTTTTCGTTGCATCTGGGCCGTCTTCCGTGGAAAATGACGCGATGTTTTTTCTTTGGCATTTGCCGGCTCCGTGAAAATGACGCGATGTTTTTCTTTGCATCTGGGCCGTTATTGCTTACCTACTTATTCCTGTGCCGGAAAACGGCCGAGATGAATGAAACGCAAACTTTGGCTCTCGTTGCATCTGGCCGTTAAAATAAAAATCTATTGCCCCCGTTCATTTGTGCCGCCGGCCGGCAAAAGGACCCGGTCCGGGTTAGGGTTTAATAGATAAGCAGATGAGGCTACGTACCCTGGGTGTGAACAATCAGACCTTCATTTCTGTGGAGCGCAATTTGCTCCAGATCTCCTACAGTTTTTCCTCAACAGACTTTCAGGAGCTCCAATAATTGTAGCTCCTTATTACTGAAAGGCCTATTTTTTGATATGACATGCAAGTATTATGGAGCTCTTTGTTTTGGCACCTAAATGACCAGGAGAGTTATAAACAGAGCTCCTCTTATTTTCATAATTTGTTCTTATGAAAAGGACCAGCTACCCTAGGATAAAATTCAGTGAAATGATAGAATTTAGAATAAAAGCTCCATGCATTGAGGATTTTCCATCCAGCCAGTTTCTTACTTGTGCATCTTCACCAAGTACTTGTGATTTAGGCATACATGTAAACCAACACTGTCTGCTGCAAGTTATTTCTGTACCTGGGCCAATTTAGTGATATCTTTCTTTGTGGCTAATTTAGCCACTTTACGGTATAGTCATTTTGATGTATTAAATACTTATTGAAGAATGAGGATTAAATGAAATGTGCAAGAATCTACAGGGCTATCAAAGACTTGAGTCCAATAGCAAAAGTTAGTGATAAATGAAACACCATCAACCCCCCCCCGGGTCAGTTATTGTCATTAAAGTGCTTATCGTGTTTGTTAGTTGATTTTCAATGATATTTTAAATAAATTAGTTTTTGAAATGTCACTTTTGAGTATTTCCCAGTATTTCCCCGTATTTTGGTGCCAAATATGCCTGGTGGTATTTCTACGCGCCAGTTTCACACTAGGTTTTGAAATATGCGGTCCACTTTGGATGCAAAGTTGTTTCCCTGAGGTTGAAAAGTGTGTTGTCTTCAATTATGTGCGTGTCATTTTAACAGGTTTGAGAACTGTTTAATGACTGCTAAAATCCAAAAATAAACTCCAATTCCAAAACCTAGACTGGGCATATTGCAAAGTGATTACCCTGATGACCAAACTCAAAAGAACTGGAGTGAATACCCTTTGGGGACGGTGAGTGAACTAAAAAAGACGTAAATACAGTCCAAATTTAAACCTATATAATTTTCACAGATTTGCTACATGTATTTTAATGGAATAAAATTATTTGTTTGAGTGAAAATCATACAATATTGTGGACCATGTGGCCATGGGGGGGGGGGGGGGGGGGGGGGGGGGGGGGGGGGGGGGGGGGGGGGGGGAGGGGGGGCAAACTCTGGGATTTTGTGTAGTTTTAAGTGGCTACTTTTTTGCGTCCACAAAAGACGCAAAATTTTACTTTCTCTAGACAAAAGTGTGTCCACCTTTGGAAAGTGCGTCATAGACGCAAAACGCACACTAATGTGAACCCTGTTACGCGCCCGTATTTCCCAGGGCGGGAAATACCAGCCAACCCTGCTTGAATCTTCCCAATACAAATCTAAGTGTAGCGACTTTTAAAACCAACCAACCCCGCCAAGTCTGACCAGCAATTATTATTCTTTGATTGCTGATTATTGCTGGTCTGACACTAAACTAAAAGACAAAAATACAGCAAATAAACTTGCGCGATCCCCCTGGCAAGATGGCATAGACACAGTTGGTTAGTGTGGCACAATTGTCAGTTGCAAGGCATCAAAATTCAATAAATTGTTCTCATGGAATAATATCTAGAAATGTAGAAGTTTCTGAAATGAAAGGCACTAACAAAGGGGAAAATTACCGCAGATGACCTTTGACCTTGGTATGTTGACCTTTGACCTCACACCAATAAAGGAACCTGTATTGCACCTTCGCCAAGTTTATGTTGTAACGGACTTCAACTTTGCAAAGACGACCAGAAAAACAGAAACGACCAAATTGGAACATGATCTCAGTTGCCTTTTGACCTTGTCCTGTACCTTTGACATCATCCACATACAAGAACCCCTATTGCACCTTCACCCCAAGTCTGGTTTAACTTTTCGAAGGAAACACGCGAAAACGAACCTAACCAAACTGGAATTGAACACACACATACATACACATGCATACATAGGGACATGCACCCACCCTCGCATATCCCCTCTTCTTTTCAAGCCAGAGGATAAAAAAGGAATGGCCATTGGTGCTAAATGTCTGTGTGGCATTTACCCCTCAGGTACCCCATTGCCCCTGCTGCTGCTTGCCTGAGTAACATTTTTGAACCCTCAGTTACCCAATTGCTGATGCTTGCCTGTGGGATATTTACCCCTCAGAAGAAACAAAAATAAAAACACGTAATTTGAACTTGAACTTGACATGAATATTATCGGGGCAACTCCTAAGAACACACTTTGTTCACCCATAATGCTAGCCCCCCCCCCCAAAATAAAGGGTACCAAATCATTAAATGAACCATTGATGCTTATTGCCTGTGTGGCATTTACCCCTCAGGGAACCAAGTGCTGATTCTTGCCTTGTGACATTAACAGTTTTCCAAGGAAATAGGGTAAATGTCTCAGCAGCATAAATGCCGCATGCTGCTAATTGGCGACAAGATATCAAACCTTCTGAAGGTTTGCTGCTAATGCTGCTCTGATGCGTTCTTCTTGGGGGAACCGGAGAGTAATAGGGGATTTTAAAGTTAGGCCAAGAGAAGATTTCAATATCTTCCCCCAATGCATTGCTTCCACTGGAGGTTTTGTACATGTACTGATGTAATCTTAGTGATGAACATGGCTAAATTGACATATGATCACAAACTTGCCATTTTAAGAGTTTTTTCATCTCGAACGATTCACATGACAACCTGTACAAAAACTCCAATGGAAGCAATGCATTGTGGGAGCACTGATATTTTCTCTTGTATAAGGCCCACCCTAGCCAATTTTGCCATACGGCATCAGATACACTGATGAATTACATAAATCTCATTGCTATACCTGTAATTACGTTGTGACATATTATTGGAGCAGTAAGTGCTGTCAATGTGTTCACATCCCACTAAAATTTGTTTGTCTAAACCACTGACGCAACATGCTCCCTGTCCTTAGCATATGCCAGAGCTTTAACATAGTCCTGTACAAGAGAGAGAATAAAAGTTGGTAAACCGCCAGTGGTGGTATGGATGGATTGCGTATTTATGACCAGGTTTGGCTGAAACAGGATTATTAGTTGACTGCAAGCACAGCAGATGATGAAAACAGGTGAACATTAGCCTACAAAAGTATAAACTTGATTCATCACTGTACTAAGAAACTAAACGCAACCATCCTTCTTTATATGACATCTCACAGTGTTTGCTTGCATAATCCTCTGTACACATCTTAAAACAATCTCATCATATTCTAACTTACCATTTTATTGAATCAAATTATAATAGTTTAAATTTAAACTGCCACATATGTTTGATCCATTCTATCAGTTGGGCTGGTTTATAGCAACACGCATAGCATTGGTTGTTGCTTATCTTATAATATGAGACGATATTCGATAGTGCGTTGTCGCGCATGTGTGTACCGTGCGCATGTATAAGGTTACGCAGTGGCACGCAGCTAGTACGGCTGGTTCATTTTTGACAGCGGGGAAATATTTTTGCCTTTTTAACTACTATTATTAAAATATTTTTCGGTGATTAAAACCACAAAAACTAAGAAAATGAGAATAAAGATAGGATTTGTTGTTTTGCCTATCTAATATCGTGTCATTTGGATGGGGAGTCCAATATTTTTATCGTAGTGGATACCGTCTATGCCAGCATCCACTACCTCAAAATAATGAACTGCCCATCCAATATGACACGATATTAGATAGGCAAAACAACAAATCCTAATCTTTGATTCTCCAAATATAACATGCCTACAGATTACTACTACAAAAAAAATTAAAAAACTGACCGTATGTGTGCGTAGTGTGGACATACATAAACCCTTATAGCATTCCACACTTTCACGTTGTATCACTGATGCTGATATTACTGCAGATGAGAAAACGTAACAGATACTCAAATTAAGATGACTTTTCACTACTTGTTTTGGATTGATGATAAAGGATCCTAGCAACCTCATTTTTTGTTTTATGGTTCACGTATGCACAAGAAGCAGTTGAGTCGGACTGTGTGTTGTAATTTCTGTCCAATTCCGAAGAAAAAAAAAATACCTCCAGAAGTTGAATTGCAAATTAAGCCTTACCACCACGCACACATACTATATTCGGCAAACTTTTTTTAGGTAAGTTAGGGGACCAGGCTGTGTATATCACAAAATGCCCTTTAAATTTGGCGGTTTCTTCGAAGGTCAACACATTCAGAAGTGAAAAGTGAAAAGCAAATTCTGGAGGTTAGCAAGGATTTTAAGTGTTTGTTTTTAAAGCCAATCTGACCATTACTATAACTGCAACCTCATTGTAAGTGTAAGTTTTTTATGTAAGGTAGGCACCAGAGGTCTTGCACGATTTAAACGGCCAAAATTGATGGCCCGTATTTTGATGCGCGGCAAATGCGTTTGATAATTGTTCGCTGCTAGTCTACCAGGAACACGAAAAAGTCTTGCAAAAACAATGCTCAAATTCCAAAGTGGACATCCTATTTCTTACTTTTTCCGGCGGCAAAAATGTCAAGAAGCACATCATTATCACCTGTTATTTTTCACTTCTTATTCCGAATAACATATTGAATCAGTGTAGGTGGCCTGACGCGGGCTGAGGCTTTGCAAAATCCCCAAGTATAATTTACTTTCGCACGTAGGAGGCCCCGGCAACGGGTTTTCCACTATGCCCTTGAATGAAAGTGTCCACGGGTGGGAAGTTGTTGTTTCATCTCTTCCGCATTCCTTACCACGGCCGAAGTCCGGAATCCGAAATTTGTTTAATTTCGAAGAGATTATCCATGGGATAAACGAATTATGAACAAAGACCTGATACTGCACCGGTTGATAGCTTTTGATAGCATGCGTCAATATTATAGTTTAATGCACCGAAGCGCGACCATATGATGACGCTTCACAATGGAAAATAGGTGGGGTCATCTGTGTGTCAACGAATCAAGGTAGAGGTAGGGTTCTAAGCTAGGATTATAAATACATTTGGACTAATTTTGCACTTAGTGGAAAGCTTGGTGAGTCATCAATTGTTTCGACGACGTTTGCATAATGATGATTTAATAACAGTTTTGTGTTTGTTTTTTATTGACGGAAAAAAAGGTTGTTTTTTAAAATCGTGGAAAATCGCGATGGACCAACAAATCGTGATTAGACCCAAAAATTTGTGATGTTTGCACGTTTTGCGCGATTGCGCGCATCGCGCAAAAACTCCGGTTGCTTAATGTAAGTATATAGGATGATGCGATTAGCAGTATGTGAGGTGTTGGTGGTTTGTTCTGTTGTGTCATTCGCAGTCAGCAATCACACTCTTGTTTCCGTGGCACCCAGTACATTTTGCATATTCCACATGTTACATATATATTTTTGAGAAAGCTTATTCACAAAATTTTAGTTGATTCCAATCTTGTGGTTTTTGTGTTATAGCCAATTGCTTTTTTTCCCACGGTCCCATAGGTCTGGCGTAATTTCTGTCTGTTACAGACAGAAAATACAAATTGCGAATTTCTTACAGATATGACCAAATTTGCACGAAGATTCGAAGCAAATTAATTAAAAGCGACATTCGATTACATAAAAATCTCAACTTTTTTGAGGTAATTGGGGGGATGAGGTAGTGGATCACGAAAAGCCCCTCTAATAGTCATTTTCAGGTTATTGCTTAAAGGTCATCTACATTTGGTGGTTACTTGATGTTTTGAAAATTGCATGTTTCTCTTCCTGCACTGGAAAACTTACAATTATCATTTGAAATGAAAATGGCCAAAAAATTACAAATTGTCCAAAGTAATTGCAGCATTTCATATACTCTAAAAACATAAAATAGTAAAGTTATTGGTACACCCTGTAAATTTGCCAGTGAACTACAATTGCTTCGTTTGTGATAAGAGGTAGTTGCAGACAATTGAATTGTTGCATTTATTTTGAAGACTATCATTTGTAAGAGTCAATGAGAGATAACATGTTGATATTTAATCATTGCACTGCTATATCTACTGACCTTGTTCCTCAATATGTTGCCATGTTTGTTTGCATGTAGGGGAAATGTGTTGGGGGATGCCAATTTTGTTACAAATTTTTTTTTACATTGACTCACGATGTGTCTTGGCCTAAATGGTGTGAATCCAGCTAAGTCAGGGTGTATGCAAGACTAAATGGTTTTGAAACTTCTCAGCATCACATATTTTTGGACATTCCATGGCCTGGTACTCACAGTTATTCCCGCCCCCCAAATGCAAAGTACAACATCATTAACCCAGTCGTATTGGTGTTCCAGAGACTGTAGTATGGTTCCTATGAGAGATAACCAGATAAGATTCTCATAGTAGATCAGGTCTACAGTGAATGACCAAGATCCAAAGCTTTGATGATGAAAGCGTATTACTGAAATGCTGATGCTGACTTTGTTCTGAATACAGTGTAATGTCTCACTGTGTTTACTTTTGCTGAAATGTCAAAGCACATGTTTCGTATTTAGGACACACATACATTGTTTAGCAAATGTTTATGTGCAATGGGTCATTTAATGTTAAATCACCCAAAAAATGAAGTGTACATCGGATTTCCCCCCTTTAAATTATCTTATATTTGCTTATGGGTGTAATGTTGGCTGAAAAAGCTAAAGTATCAAGTAGTTACATTGGTTCGATGTAGCTAAACTTGATGACTTTTGTTTGGATCTTGGCATGTCCTTTTTTACTCTTTCGGCCAATGTGGTCACATCCATCGATTTTGAAATTTAGGTATATGGTACACACTGCTGCCAAATCTGCTTTATGGTGGTATTTGGAAAGAGAGGCAAGAAAGCAATAAATGATTTTTTTTTATCTTGAGCAATAAAAAAAATCACCTTTGACCTTAACTTTGACTTTGTGGAACACATGAGCTTAAGATGATGTGGATTAAACTTAATACTCCAAACAATTTTTATAAATAAAGAATAAAGAAAATAAAGATATAATACTTTTGTTTGCTTTCGATGACTGTGGAGTTTACACATACTTTTAATGTGAATGAAATGTGAAATTCCTATTGAAATCACTGATCTCTATACAATGGATTGTAACCTGGCTCTGTACTTGGATATTTCTGACGCCCAAGTAGGACGTTAGGAGCCAGTCATTTACACAAAATGGTGTTCCTACTGAAATGTGGATTAGCCACGGATTAAACAGACAGTACAGAATCCAGACAATTCCGTGGCTCAAAGGATTTAACGTTGCGAACATATGGGTGGCATTTGTCCCTATCTTTTTTAGCAAGGCTAATTAGGCATTAACAGCTGTATCTAATAAGTAACCTGACGATTGGCACAAGATTCGATTAAACCGCCCTTTGAAATCTGCAAGTCTGGTTCGATGCTACATGAGCAGGAAGGGCATTTCCTAAGCCTACAGAGAATGGGCACTCAAGATAAATTTCTGGAATTCAGGTTTTGGAATGAATCTTTGTTGGTACATAAGATGTCTGCCGATTGCTTCACTCATCTAATAACAGGTACTGTTGTGTGACAATCCATTGTATAGAGATCAGGGGACGGAAATACACAGTATCGGCATATGCTGAACTTGCACTTGAATACTATTTTATCTGACGTAGCAAGCAAAATATACTTATTTCAAGGAATCCCTGGTAAAATATCTGTAAAGAACACAAACATCGCACGGTATTTCATGGGCTGCCTCTCTCCTTTGATCATTACCATGTGCTCAATATTACACTTGACATCTAAAGTACTTGTTATTAGAGGAAGGCAACTTGATCACCCTCCAATTTTTCATGTGTTTTCTCCTTCATTTATACAAGAAGCATGTCACCAACATCTGATTATGTCTTTTGAGCTAAATCAGTCCAGTCGTTAGGATTTTAAGTAGAAGTATAAATGTGTACCAAATTGGTGTGTGAACTAGTATGGTCAGCCATATTTAGGAATTCTTTTATTCATAAAATCAAAAGGAAGCATTTTCTGGGTCTTAAATTTCACTAAGGTAATGAGAAAAATGTAACCTTTCTTCCAATACCAAAATCTCAATTTTGATGTGGTAAAGTTAGAGAATAAAGGTATGATTTTGGGAAACGGTACTCTCTTTACGACGAATTGAACCCAAGGCGATACCATTATTTTAAGTGGAAGAACGAGGCCGGAGGCCGGAGGCCGAGTTCTTCCACGCAAAAATAATGGTGTCGCCGGGTTCAATTCATCGTAAAGAGAGTACCGGTTCCCAAAATCATACCTTTATTCTCATTCTTAAACAGCTTTATCATCTAAGGTCATCTTTAACCCAATTTCGCGATGCTTTACGGCTTGAAAACAACAAGAAAGGACTGCCATTACCCAGTTAAAACAATCGAACAACCCGCTGAACGCAACGATCATACGCAACGAGACGCAACGTTGGCAGGCGCGCGCGAAAGTAGCAAAACGCGGTATGGCGCGAGCGCTTCAACCTAAAAATAACTTCAATACGCAGCGCGTACTACCTGGGTTCAATTAAACGAATTGAACCCGGGCATCAGCCAATGAATTGCTTACATTTTCACAGCTGTTTAAGAATGGGGGATGAATTTGTCGACCAGGTCACTACCATCTTAGATTTGGATAAGTTTGTCCTTGATCGATAGCAAAGAAGCCATCATGTTCAAGTTCAAATTTTGGACAGTTGTTCACCACTCAAATGAATTAAAAACTTTTTTATAGAATGTATTTTTTTTCAACTTACTCTTTGCTGATTTAAGTTCCATATTCTAATAATTGAATCTCGTCCAGCTGAATACAATCGGTTAAAACCAGGATCATATTGCAGGGCATTGACCCCTGATCGGTGTTGACATTCAACCTCATCCCGTATAACGAAAGACACCTATAAGGAGACAAAACAAAATTATTTCTTAGCAAGAATCTCAAAGAAGACATCTGGATTAAATTTGTTAATTTTAATGGATACAAATTCTGTATTGTCTGCAAAAGATGCCCCCCCCCATAAACACTTCATTTTTTTATTTTTTTCAACCAAATGTGTCTAAAAATACAAAAGATATATGCCATAGTATACACTGAATTTATCAATCCTGATTATGAAATTAGTGGTACATTTGCCAGCCTTAACCCCACTATAACGCATCTGACTGGCAATAGATGGCATTACAAAAGTGTCTCCTGAGGTCCAACCGGCAATAACAAGCAATTAGTGCCTTGCATTGCTGGTGGGATGTCCCCCCCCCCCCTGCATTGCACCTCCTGCGTGGAAAACGTTTGCCTTCTGCGGGGAAAATGTCTGACCAGCAGTCCGCAGCAATGGGTCCTTATAGGGGAAGACGTCCGACCGGCAACACAAAGCAATGCTAGAAAAAATAGTTCTTGAAGTCCGACCAGCAATTACAAGCAAATGAAGCAACTTAATTGCTTGTAACTGCCATTCAGACATGTGTAGGTTTTTGTAGAAATTAAGCTGTCCGTAAATATCAAGACTGAGTGTCTCAGAATTTAGAACAGGCAGGCAACAAATAGGTCCCATACTGCCCATTTGCATTTTTTATTTGGATTTTTCTATTATTATTAAATGATTGGCCTGTTTTACAGGTATATGAAACAAATACAGTTTTAACATTGGGACTACTATGTGTAAAAATAGAAGGACCTGAAAGATCAATGTGGGTATTTTTACTTAATATCCCTACAGGGCCTACATGTACCACTACAACCAAGTTCCTTCTCTTTGTATTTCAAGAACCATTCATATCATGTCAGAGGTAGGAGTATTTGAAATTACTGTGTGGCGCAAAATGATTGACCGAATGTACGAAGCATAATGTGTCTAACAACCACTTATAGTAATGGTATAATTAGTTTCATAAACATGTTAACCATGCATTTGGGGCATAATTCGTAAGAATAACTCATTTTGAAAGGGTTTTTAGAGCACGATAAATTAGGTAAATAAGGAAAAGTAAACATATGTATGTATTCATTTCCTATTACTGTTCGTTTTAGTTGTGGATCAGACGAACATATGATGGGAGTAATGTCAAGATATGGCTTATGGTGACACGTGTCCAGGGCTACAATTTCGGCGAGAATCCGAGAATCGATTCTCGCAAAGATTCTCGTAAGTTTATTTTGCGGGAATCAATGTTGATTCTCGTAAACATTAGAATTTAACACAGTAGCGAATTAGACGATTCCCGCAAAATTCATTTTTGAGAATCAAGACTGATTCTCGCACTCTGCTACGAAATTCTACCCCTGGTGTCGACAGAAGGCATATCAACGACTGCCCTAAATTTGACCAAGTTTTTTCCTATAATTCATTTTTTTACCCCTTAATAGTAGAATTTTCACTTCAAATTTTACAGTCATGAAGACAATGATGCATTGGATAATTGACCAAATATGGTCACCAAAAGATCAATTTTACAATGTTTTTGTGTGGTGGCACAGTATTCTCATTTCAAGTTTTACACAGTATTCTATATCAACACTCATATGGCATATTTTACGATAGAGGGGTCCAAATCTTCCTGATTTTAAATAAAATGTGTAATTTCAAGTATGCAATTTTGGGGTATTTTACCCCATTTTTATTGGCAAGTTTTGAGGCAAGACATACTCCAAATAGTAAATTTGGGCAAAGAAATGTAATTTTTGACCTAAAATCCCCCTTTCCTTATTGCAAACATTACATATTTTGATGGACACAGTATGTCCATCAAATGTAACATTAACAACAAATATGATATTTGACCTAGGTATTCTTTGTGAGAGGATTTAATTTTTTGATAGAGATTATGTATTTTATGTCACTTATTCATATCAAGCCCATTTTCAAACTATTCTGTTTTCAGATAATTTTTTACAAACCAAACACTGTATTTCTGGCAAAAGTTACATTTGATGGACATAAATGGGAAAATTTTGTCCATCAAAAAGTGTATTTAAAACATTCACCCAGAAAGTCTCATATCTTGAAAACTACTCATTGCAGGGAATTCAAATTCTATCAGATCTTGCCTTTGTGAATTTATTGATTTTAAACAGAAGGTGAAAAACATCTGGCAAAGAGAGTGGCCAAACAAAAAATTGTAAATGCAATTTTCTAATAGGCAAAAAAAAAAAAAAACCAACATGCAAACTGGCAACAAAACTGCATCATATTTTTATTCCCTGAAAGTGATAGCAGGAGACTGAATGGTAACCATAGTTAGGAAATGACATGTGCATTTTAGAATGCCTATTCGTTTTACTTATAAGCCAGAAAAAAATCCATGGAATTACCTAAGGCTGCCAAAAACTAAGCCCGTATTGATTGAAGTTTGTTTTCACCTCTCAACAAAAACTAAGATTTTGTGCAGCCGTGAATGACCAAATAATGGCTAAGTATCGGCAAGGGATCTGATGAGTAGACAAGGCCCTATGTGTTTTAATAGCATTTTGACTCCTTGTTTTCTACTTCCACATTATTGCATTCACTACAGTCGATATAATAGTCGTACAATGCCATTTTGAGAGTGGTCAGGCGGGTGAAACTGTACAAAATGCCATAGAAGATTCGCAGCGTAGTAATAGCGCCCACCATTTCGAGGAGTCAATCTTTAGACGTTATGACAGATGACGTTGACCGAGAATGACGTAGCGGCACAGTTCCACGTACTACCGGCGATCCCTGAGTCACATATTTCTTGCAGTTGCCTCTACTTCTTGTCGAATGTCATATAATTCCGATATTTCCCTTGATGGTATGATTTATAACGTTCGTTTCCGTTTTAAGCGACTAAACCACAGAAGACGACTTTTAGCTTGAAAACGAAATAAAAATGAGATTATTTTTCCTAACAATATCATCATCACTATGTAGAACCGTCACAAAATCGGAAGGTTCTTGACAGTGACCGATTTTAAGCTCATCGGATCTGGATCGGAATCGGCAAAATTTTTTTCCTCCCTACCGATCTCATGAACCGATCCCAACCATTTACTACAAAGCCTAGGAAAAACGGCAAAATCTTTATTTCAAACATCACCTTATCTGCCAAATGAAGACCTTAGCCTTATGTTTTTCGTTAATTTACTCAACTAACTTTAGAACCAACCAGAGTTGGTATGAAGCGTCATTGTTTGTTTTGTATTCGTAATGCTTAAGTTGACATGAAATCATAAAAAATGTCACATACCAGGGGATTTTCTGTAAATTCTTGATGAATAACACATTCCTCATGGCCAAGGTATTCTTTTTCATTTTATTAAATTTAATGCAAGTTTGGTTGGATAAATTTTGAGACAAGACCTTTCAACAAGTCATAACAACATATCAAGTTTTTTATCATAAATTCATAAAGGGTTATGTGATGTTTCATTTTGTTACTTTTTATCCAATTTGGTAAATATTCTTAGAATATTTCTAGAAATTACACAACTTTGCCAACCAATTCATACATTGCGCGAACCTGGAAATCACCTAATCAAATACATGAATATTGGCTTGCCCGACTGGGTAAATTAATCGCTGTCCGCCGTCTGACTGCAAGAGATGATTGTCGATGGAGGGGTGTATCATGGAGCTCAGAAACGGAAAATATCGTTTTTTCCCCCCACTTTTCCCTTCTGTGTAACACTGTTCTGCAGTTTCAAATAGATTGTAATTTGATCATTATAGCGTAAGTGATAAAGAAGTACAATGTACAATCAAATTCCAGAGAGCAAATTTTACAGTGTAACAGAATCCCACTGTGCAATCTCCTGGGTTACTGCATCGCCAGAGAATTGGGTAACCTCTTAATCCGGAATCGGCCGATCAACTAAACATATCGGAGATCGGCCGATTCAGAAGCAGTACGTGGATCGGTCTACACTAATCATCACCTAAACTGTTTTGAAGGATCATGGCATAATAGTGTTTTTCATATTTAAAATTGGTATATTGAACACGTTTCCTAAACCCTTAACGTCGCAATATCTAAATCTCAAACCATCAATTAACACGGTGTACAAATGTAACTATATATTCATGTCCATTGTAAAAGTAATGGAAAACCAACAATATACCAAATGTTGAAATTGGAAACAGAGTTTTCCCAAGACTCTGAAAACACCCCAATACACATGCATACAGGTAATATTTCCTAGATTTGTGATATTGTTTTGTAAATTAATTTCTATAGATACCAAAAACTTGATAATAATAAAAAAAATTAAATGAATAAACAAAAACATATGGTCGGGGACCAGGTACACACGGTCGTCAGAAAAGGTCAGGACAAACAAACACCCCTTCATTTTCTAAGGTAAGCTATAGCTCCGGATCTCCTCAGCTCTCCTGAGCATCTATCAGAGGCTACAAAATTGAGCTACTTATTACTTGAAAGGCCTGGCTTTTGTTATGACATGCACCTAATTAGCCCCTTGTTGCTCCTAAATGAATCCAGGAGATTTTACCCTAACCCCCACCAGAGCATTCAAAGCATTGAATCCTTGGTACCGGTCAGAAAACCTATTTTTTGTCGCGAACATTACTCTCAATGCTTTTAAATGCATCTGGGACCTCTTCCCTCCCGGAAAATGACTCTATGCTTTTAAATGCATCTGGGACTTCTCCTTCCCGGAAAATGATGGTGATGCTTTTTCATTGCTCTGTGACGTCTTCCCGAAAAATGATGCTATGCTTTTCATTGCACTGGGACAGTTGCCCGCAGAAGATCGAAATTGGCGCAAGCTTCTCTTGCAATTTGGGACAGTTGTTTTGCCACCCGGCAGAAGTTCGAAATTGGCGCAATGCGTTTAATTGCATCTGGGACGTCCTTTCCGGTAAAAGACGGCGATGCCTTTTCATGCATCTGAGACAGTTTGGCCCCAGAAGATCGCAATTGGCGCAATTCTTTTCATTGCATCTGGTTTATAGATGCCTTGTCAATTTCAATCCCGGCCTGGGGGTCCCGGGACTAGCGGGACTAGCCGGGAATGTACCTTTGCTGTCGTGACAACCCCCGCCTTTGTCCCCCTAAAGTAGCACTAAATCCCACGGGGTTTGCCGGGCTACTTTTTTGTACATCCCCCGCTATGTCCCGGCCTCCCTGCCCACTTATCCGTCTTGGGTGTGACAATCCCCGTATATTCTCGGCCAATGGGGCGGATTGTTTTTAAAACTCAGTGCCCACAATCGGCACTCCCCCCCGCTCGGTCCCGCCCGATATCACAACATGTTAGCTATATAAATCATATCCAGTTTTGAGGATCGCCGAGTGCTAGAACCCTAGCCGAAATTCCACATCGGAAGTTATGTTGAGAAACAACCTATTTTCAGTGGTTGTTTGTTAAAAAAAATCCCATCTAATCCACGGCGATATCCGACCACTAAACATATCAGAGTAATAATCTAAAAACCCTGCATCATATCTTCCCACGTAAACTTCAGCCAAACACCAAGATCATCATGGTGATTGTCGTTTTGTCGGCCTATTCTGCGATAGTGCCTTGCTAAAATAAACTTGAATATATGCCCAAGGCATACTCATCTCTGCCCGTGGGTGCTCAATATAATTGCGACCCTGCCCAGGGGAGGCACTCAAGCATCTTATTGTGTGGAATGCTGATGGATTGGCATATATTCCGCAGATAACAAGCGAAAAACGTGCATAAAACACAGATATTTTGTAGTCTGCAATCCACCATTTTTGGCTCCATTTAAATCGTATTGACTACTTCCCCGTTTTTTGGGAGGAGGTTTGCATCTTTCTGACAAAATTCTGAACAAAAACCATTATAGGCCTAACCAAAAAAGTCTTATGCTTATCCTAAATTGAGTTGAATTTTCCATGTCAGTTCTCGTGAGAAATGAAGAAGATGTTTTGTGCAGTTCCCTAGTTACTTGGCACGCATTTGCGAGCTATATCCTCAGCGTGAGACTCAGCCCAGTGCGGAGAGTTGACAACCCTGAATTATTTTACCTCTGTATATCCCGCCACACTTCCTGTTTCAAGAGGGATTGCCAGCTCGCGCGCTTTGAAAATTGAAATGGGTGTTATTTACACCATGGTTACACGAAGTTTGGATGAGTTTTCGATTATTTATTATTTGACGAACTGGTCTTTGTACTAGTGAGTTTTATCAAAGAAAAATAAATAATTAACTTCCTCAGGCCGAGTCTGTTGTGATTTTTTTAAAGGGCGGAATATATGATATAATCTGGTCACAAGTTATATTCTAGGCGTTGGAAAAAGGGAAAAGTTATTAATTTCATTAAAAGTTGTAGTACTACTGGTACCAAATTATGAGAAAACAGTAGTTTGGGTAAATTTTTCAAATTAAAGACATGGTTAGTACTATTTGATTGAAAACATTGTTGTTCGCTTGAACTAAAAAGTTAACCATTCCAAGATCTTATTGCCCCCCAACCAAACCCCACTACAATATTAATATGGTTGTTATTTCATCTTTATCCTGTGTCCACATTCAGAGGGAAATTAAGTATCCCTGGTTTTTCCATGTGGCCCAGCAAATACAACATTAAAAATAATTATCAAGTTAAAATTTAAAAATATTTTCAATACATATTGTATATAAGAGCTTTCAAAATTACAAGACTATTTTCAAATACATGCTAAACAGCATAAATATGAGTAAGTAAAAGTAAGTAAGTACACAATAAGGAAATATGAACGTTACAATTAAAAAATATAATCTTAGAGATATTGCCCCTGTCCATTTAAAAAACATACCAGATAATTTTAACTCTAGGTGGAAAGGATAAAAAATATACATCAAGTCAAAATTAAATGTTACAAATTACAGAAGCCAATTATATAAAAATTCGCCAACAATTGCACAAAAAATGGTTAAAATTTAAATTTATATATATTTTAATGAAATTTCCAAAAATATTGCTAGCCGATTCCCTTTAATTGACAACATTAGCTTGATAATGATTCACAATAATACAATTAAGGTTTGCATGTAAATATTGTTTTGGAAGATGGATAATATCTGGAAGTGGGGATGTGTTACTGCAATTACCTAATTTGTTCCAGTTTACAGCCCCCTTGTACTTGAAAGACCGCCTACCGAAGGCGAGAGATGGCTTTATTGTTCTAAGTTTTTTCCAAAAGGACTGGACCGGGTGCGAATGTTGTTGGCTTCCCTAACCAAAGTAAAATGATGTGGGATAATAAAAGCTATGGGAACCATCCCTGCCAGACATTTGTAAACCGACACACTTAGGTGATATAGTCCCTGCGCTTTGCAAAGGTTCCCAGCCCATTTTTAGGCGAAGGTAATTGGAGCTTGTTCTGACAGGAACCTTAAGAATAGCTTTGCTGATCGAATCTGTAGGCGCTCAATTTTACTAAATATTTCTTCACATTTCCAAATTAAAAAAAGGGAAATTTATGTGCAATTAAAATAGATTTGTTATACTTTTTAGTTTATTGATCAATTTCACCCCCAATTCCCCATGTTCTCTAAATGTTAGGACACCAGGGCCGGGGAGGCTCTAGATCGGAGCGCCTCGCCGGGGTAATTGGCGACATGACGCCAGGAGACTGGAAAGCTGACTCTTGGTCCCTGAACGGCGCGGCGGTTCAAAAAAATTGCAATGATCCCGATTTTTTTTAAAATGGAAAATGCGAATGGAATAACCACTGCCAAAAACAAGTTAGGAAAATCGCGATTACATTACGAAGGTGGGCTATACAGGGGGAGAAAAATGATGATATTTCAGAAATTTGTCTAACTCTATTTTGATGCAGCTTATCCCCCTGAGCATTTTGACACCAAATTTATCAAAATCGGTCAAAAATGGGTGCCCCAAAACGCCATTTAAGGGAGGGGGGGCTGGGGGGGGTCTCTGAAATTGATAATTTGTCAATACTGAGAATTATATATGACATTTTAGCCATGTTGGTGTCTAAAATATGTATTTGAGGTCAAAGAATCCATTTGTAAATGTTCCAGAAGTGTCAGGATCTACTGCGTTCGTAAAATGGCGATTTTTTTTTTTTTTTTTGCTTGGTCAAATTCAGCTTTGAGGGCGCTTTTGCCATTAAAAGGTAGGCGCGCTTTCTGAGTTGCATCATGAAAACTTGTCCTAAAGGTAATAATTGATAGTACCATACTGCAAAAGGTGAGCTTTTAAAAGATTACGGTTTCGCTGTGGCAGCCAGTTAATTGACGAAGGACATCAGTACACAATTTTGTGCCATAGGGTGGTGTGTAGTCAACAAATTTTCCACCCTATATTTTCAATAGAGGACATTGCCCAAATTATAAAAATTGGCACTGTGACCAAACCACAAAAAGAGCATGTGCATGAAAATTTATGAATATACTTTAATATGGCTTATCTTCCATTCTACATAGAAAAATATCTAAAAATCAGTAAGGTAGCGCGTGGCCCGCAAAGCGCCCTCGTGGTTAATTTTACGTAAAAAGGCTAATTTTATGAAAACACAAATCAAAACCTGACGACTTCATCCAAAATGGATTCCTTGACCTCAAAAACTAAAAATTAACCCTAACATTGCTAAAATATGGCACATAAGCACACGTATTGACCACATTATCATTTTTTCAGACCCCCCTCAGACCCCACTCCCTTAAATGGCGTTTGTGGGCGGACCTTCGCATTTTTTGGCCGTTTTGAACAAAATTGGTGTCAAAATGCTCAGGGGATCAAGCTAAATCAACTAAGAGTTAGGACAAAATTATCTGAAATATCATATTTTATAGCCAACCCCTAATTACATTTATTTTGATTTATCTCGGAACATGCGACAGGTCGAGAAGTATTTTGAGCTAACAGAATGTATTTCATGAGCAGTTTATTTGTTTCCATAGCAATTCAATATTTTCATTTTCATATTAAGAGTTAATCTACGAGAAAAAAATGCAATATCTCAAAATCTGGAAGAAGGGGGGTCAGCAAATTGGAACCAGACTGAATATGTAGACCCCTACCACAAACCATCCTGGCTTAAAAAAATCACGTGTTTACTAGACCATCTCATATGACAGAGTGAAACAATAAACAATTTACATGAAATATTGATGTTTGAACAAACACCAATCTCAATTGTTTATGGATGAGAGTGAAAACGCATGAAGGAAAACCAAGACAAGTTTATGAGTTTCTTAATAATAGCTATTAAATAGATGCTTTCACAAAACTTCTTTAAGTCATAGATGTTCTCAAAAAGTTCTTATTTTTTATGATTTCCCCGTGATTTTTGGCCAAAAAGGGGTAAATTTAGGGAAACCACGACTGACTTGGTCAGCAGTTGGAAAATATTTTTGATGACTTGACTAGAGAAGAGAGATATGGGCCCCATCCACAAGAAAATAATATCATTGTGCTTTGACATCTATAAATATAAAAAAACCCAGTTGCGGCGCCAGGGGGGGGCATGGGGGAGAATTTCCCTCCTAAATTTTTTTCTTGCCCCCCCCAGTTTGC
>JAMKCH010035342.1:0-40611 GCA_023653785.1 Ophioderma brevispina | reverse complement strand
ATAATGTTTCCAAACCTCAAAAAAGATTTATAGACTAAATTTTTCTGCTAAATGCAGCCTTTCAAATAGTTCTTATTGTGAGAAAACCAAATTCACAATATAATTGCACTAGCTCGTTATACTATTTGTATTGTATGAGAGAAAACTACTTGTTACATTAAAATACGGAAATGTGATACCTCAAAAACTTTTACTAAGTATCACATATAAATCAGGAAATCTTATGCACCATGTATTTGGAATCTGTAAGTCCTGATTAGTAGTACTACATACAAACATAGAAGGCTTGGGACCACAAATATTCCACTGGACCAGATTATACTCACCAAAGTGTGAGATTGTTCTATTTTATATTTTATACATGTTACTTACAATGAATCCAACTAGGGGCATTTTTTGGCTCCAAAAAAGCCATCAGGCACCCCTTATGCCACATTAAAAATTTCGGTGCGCCACGCCTAGTAGCGGTCCCATGCTAGCAGCAAAAATCGGTACGCATCACTATCGCCTCGTCCAGACTGGCATCCATGATCCTTTGCTCATCTTTTGACCTTCCCCAATGCTCCACTTGCGGGGAAAGGGCCTGGATGAGGGTTCTCGTTTGATCATTCGAGAAGTATACTTTATAAAATAGAACAATTCCCCACCTTCACAACTTTGTGAGTATATTCTATTTTTAATCGTTCACTTTACACATTACTAAATGATCCAACTATCATGACTGCCACACTGGTTCCTATGGGAGGAAGTGGAGCCTGTAGTCTCAGTTGCTACGTGGTTTCACGCCATGTGAACTTTCTATGGAAGCTGAAATACTTTTTGGCCCCAATGTACATCCATATACATATCTCATATGCATATAGCACCTCTATTGTCTAAGCATATCACTTGTATAACATTAAGGCCCTATAACCCATACCGGCATTTCCTCACCTATGAGCATAATGCTTCTTAGCATCCCTCCTCCACTCTGGCTGCTTGCTGACAGGATGGTTTTGGTCACAATTTAAAACTAGTAAGGACGTCTTCATACAAACATTCTGGAACGTTGGTGACGTCCTCCATCCTGCTGCTTCCATATGCCAGTATGTTAACTCCTAAGTGAAAAACTGAGATGTTGCCTAACTTCAAATGTCATAAGCAGGCGGGTTAATGGCGATGTAACTGACCAGTGAATATGCTTTCACTTTCAAAGCGTCAGAGATGATCGGGACCGTGACCCAGCGTGATAATGTTTGCTTTGGTGCAGGTTTAAGGTAAGTGATGAAAAGTTGGTCAGAAATTGAGAATCCTAGATTTTCTTAAAGAAGGTCGATAGAGTTAGAAAATCTCGAAGTGCTCCGACTGAACACCGATGTTTATTCTCAGGATCACCAGTAAGCTCTGGAAGCTCTGGAAGAACTGTAGGCGAGGTATAAAATCGAGTGACCTGTGTTTTGCTAGTATAATCCCGAATACTTTACCATTTCCTACTATCTGATCTGTGAACGTTTGGCATCGAATCCGAGTACGTGCATTAAAGTAGGTCGACTGCTACGCCCCTAACAAGTTTGAAACTGCGAAAAACCGTCCGGCGGTTGTTATGTACTCTCAACATAAATAGCCCCCTCACTTTCCCATGTATTATTTTTTTTGCCAGAGGGTGATGTACACGATGATTCGCCAGATGGAGATGTACACGCTAGATCCAAGTCCGACTTAGTCACGTCGCCAACAAAGCTGGTATGTGGATCAACATTTAAGAAATTTCTTCACCATACGTAGAAGCGTCGAAGTCAACTATAGTAATAATTGGATGTTGACTTCCTTCTAGCACCTGCTCCAAGGAGGCAGCTTTCTACAAAAATCCTTGCATTAGAAGGCTAGCTTGACGAAGGCTACACCTGTCAAATATAGAGATTTTATCCTAGAAGCGTCCTCGTATCGATTTTCTATTTACCCAGTTTGCCTATACGGAGTCCGTCTCGGATGATCCTCTAATAAACTGACCAGCCTTAAAATCCAACCTTACATGACCAAAAAGGGGCTATAGCTAGTCATCCCTGCATTACCCTTGATTGCTAAAGCTTGGCCAAAATTTTAGCAGATCAGATTTGACCCAACTTATAATAAAGCAGTCTCTCACCCAAGCTTTCTCGTCCACCAGCCACATTTTCATACTTTCAGTATGTTTTGGATTTTAAATAGTCCATGCTTGCAACAGATCGACTATGGCCTGTTAATCTAGAAAAATCATCTGGTAAATATCACTGTTGAAATGCCACTCCACAGTAGATTCTGAGTAAGCGATCATTTTGGCTGACCTTCCCTGAAAAAACTGTCTACGAAATAGATGATAACTCCAGGAGATGTTCCGCTTTGAGGGTAGTTGAATGATTCTGGCACCAATGTGAGGTGGCGGATAATCATAGTACACATGAGGTTACTCTTGTTCCTCCTTGGATGTTAACGTAGGCAACGACCGTGGAAAAATCTGATCTGATTTCACCGATTTCCCAGATAACGTCTCTTTGAATCGCCTTAAGTGTAACATAGCGTTAGCAACCTCTAGTCTATAAGGTACCCTTTCGCTTATAATTTCGACCACACTCCTTAATTTGTGAGACCTCATGCATGCTTCGAACCGTCTTTCGAAGAATTCTTCGTAAATATTGACTCTGGTGTGAAGTTTCTTGAAATTACCTTCCACCATAAGGACCTTAGAGTTGCTAAAGACCATCGAATACTTCACCAACTTAGTATTCAAAGGATTTGGTGATATATTCCTAACAGTAGTCTTAGTAGAAACTCCGAAGGTGTATGCTGGAAACAGTTCCGACTACAATCTGCAGAAGGGTAGAACGTCTACCAAGCTTGCCATCAATCCTAACAGCAGAACCATAGATGAGCTGGAGATGAACTTCTCTCTAATGAGCAGGATGCAATCTAAAATTCTGCAATTCTCTCTTCAGTTGGAAAGCTTTGAATTTCACAGATCTAAGATTGCCAAGAAACTCCAGCTCATGACTCGGGAAGAGTTAAAATCTTTAGTTTAGTCATGGAACCCAGTTCCTTCACCATCTTTATAACCAATGTTACCTAACTATCAGACTAGACATGTTTGGTGCTAAAAATCCAGCAGTCTTCGAAATAGACGAATATCTGGATACCCCTACCTTCTCCAGATTTATGCCGCTGTTCTACTAATCTTGTAAAGGTAGGGGAATCAGTAGAAAGACCGAATGTCAGAACTCGAAACTGCTAAGACTTGTTGTCGAATTGGAAGCGAAGCCATAGTTTTATGAGAAAAAAGGAAAACAGGATTAGAATCCTTAAGTCTCAACGTTGTGCCGAACCGCCTAATACAACCTTCCTGATAACAGCTGAATGAGTTTTTATTTTGAAATGTTCGGACGAATACTGTAAGTGAGTGTAAGTTGATATTGTTAGAGATCGCCTGTTTCCTTCGGATCAGAAGAGTAGAACCTTCATAGAATGTATAATTGGAAAAAGATTTTCCTTTTTCCCTAAATAATCTCCTTCACGTCATTCTAGAATCATAGCCTTTGAAGTCTCTTTTGGCATAGGAGTATAACAAATCTGACTTTCATCGTCGGACGAGTGGTAAACTCTGAATGGAACCTTCTGAGAAAGTCTGCAGAACACGATGATCTTAGGATATCGACCGCTACGCCGGGAGAAAGGCTTTCGACGCCCCACTGGGGTCTAGTGTAGGTAGGAATCGTTTTGAAAGCTTCCTCCCTTACTGCGCCACATCACGCCTCTAAGACTGGAGTAGAATGATAACTTCTCTACTGTCGGAGCCTCTATAGTTGAATTTGCTGCCTTAATAGTCGTAATCGACTTCCGAAAAGAACCTTGTTTCCCTGTTGGCAGGAATATAGTATAAGTGGAAGCCCTTCTCTGGTAAGCCATAATCAAAAAGGGTTAATTCTGAAAGAAACCTTCGACTCCAAGTGTTAATTTCTTGACATCGCTTGTATTTCCAGCTTGACCCGATCCTCTTCTTGAGAAGCTAAGATAGATCACTGACCTCCAAAGAGATCCTTATCTCAGAGAATTCAGAGAACCTCTTGGGGCTGTAGGTTCAAGCACAACGCATTCGGTCTTCCGAGAGCAAACTTTGAAAATGCTCTGCAGGACTGATGAAGATCTGTCGTAGAAAGGAACTCCTCAATAGCTTCTTAAGGACAGCTCCACAAGAGGCTCCAACAAACTGCTCATAAGATTACTTTTAGACAGTAAGGCAACACTCGATGTACTCAACCATCCCCACAGGCAATCGGTAGCAAATGTCGAAGATTACCATCTTTACATTCATTCAATGAATCTACTCCATCTACTCCATATACTACGTAGAAGACCATCTCAACTCCAGCTGATGGTCATGGTCTCTGCTTGAATTTCCCCATGGGCTATCCCATATGATACTAGAAGACCCATCTTCAACCCCAGCTTATGGGCATTGACTCGGCTAACGTAAATCTTCTCATTAGACTTCATCTAATCCCAGCAAATAGTGGGAACCAAAGGAACTTTGAAGAACTCGCAATCTTCCTCACATGTATGGAAGACTCAGGAATCCCATCTGAGAATGGGAGTCTTTTGAACTTTTCCAAATAGACTTCCGAACTCTCAATATTCCTGTCCTAGATTCCGCAAAGGAATAACGAGGCTTCACAACTGTTTTTTCATGTAATGTTTAGCACGCTGAAGCAGAAACTGTAGACTAGTATCGTGAAGAATAGTCGAATCAACTTTCAAAACTCGATGAACCAAAACATCCGACGAGCCAGGAACAGACATTAGAAATAGGTACTTTTTCAAGAAGATCCGACATCGGAAAAATAAGGCGCACCACCAATCTGGGAAATACTTTCACAGTTTGGTATCCCTATCAAATCAGAATCTTACCCAACTTTCACCAGGGCGCTTAAACTGGTAGTACTTCGACTAGAAAGTGCAATGATGGAGTAGCATTAGCCAATATTGGTTGAGTAAGTCTCAGAACTCTCAGCTTGAACTGCAATAGGAAGAAGAGCTGTCCCTGAGGTAGGCTCATAGTTGTAATGAATCATAAGAAATGATCATGAGAAGAAAACCCACTTTCCGATAGGTTCTTCTAAAGATCTCGTCATACATACTCTTAAGTTCCGCTCACAATCCTGGAGGCAGACATACTTTACCGCAAGCTTTAGATGTCTTACACTACATGAAAGAATCATCATCATGTTGCGTCTTGATTTCGAAATCATAGACATCAATCAACTTGAACTCTTATTAAAAAGATCACTAAAAGAGGCTATGTCCTTGTTGTCCGAGTACGTTCCCGTCGAAGTAGAAACTGCCTCCTAATAACATAATCGATCTTGATCTTTAGTATAAAGATATGAAAAAGTCATCACTATGTCTGATCCAGGGAACGAGCCGACTCGCCCTCTTATCCTCGCACTTGGATCCCTTACGTGAAGAACTATCCGAAGGAGCCTCTAAAACATTCATAAAAATGTGAACTAGGAGAATCTTGACGCCTTTTCTTGCTACTCGAATGAAACCCTCTAGGTGGAGTTGGAGAAAGAATTCTTAACGATATAGCTATCTCTGTACGAAGAACGCCAAGGGCTACTATCAAAGGAATATCTCTCCGAATACTTGCATACTGACTACAACCTCTGGAATCGAGCGGCATCTAGAAGAATAGAACACGGAATATTCACCTTTCTGGTACGAAATGAGTGAACGGAGAGAGGAACTTTCTGAAAGCACGACAACGGCTAAACGCTTGACTAGACTGGTAGGAAGATCGTAGAATGACGGTTAAAGATGTCATACCAACGGCCCCGTGGTTGACTATATTAAAGAATGTTGATTTCTACGGAAGGTAAAAGCGTTTACATCCGGATACAATTGTGACGGCCCGACGGTAAGCCCGACAGAAGAACGGTAGAAGTACTTTCAACCAGAATAACCTGGAAACATCCCGGCGATCGGTTTAGGCAGACGGACCGGCTGACTGTAAACAACTGTACTCCTTAAAAGAGGCGGAGTAAGACTTTCTCTTCTTGAATAAACCCCTCTGCATCGACAACTCAACTTTCTCGAGCCGTGGAGGAAAAGCTCTGACTCGAGTTGAAAGAATATCTAACCCCACTATCGCCGTAAGAAAGACTCCTTTTCTTGTATAACTAACTCCTGACCCGTCATTAAATTACCAGTAACATCGCGTTCTTGCAGTAATAGAACCGAGTTAACCACGGGACGTGAAGCCGGTCGTCAGTAGTAGAACAGGCTATAGAATTATCATGACACTCATTAATTATTTCTATAACATCATCACCTAAACAATGCTATCGAGTCCACCACGAAAAAGCCTCCGGTCTGACGGTACCACCGGTACCGTTGTCCAATTCTCTATCAACATAAATAGGTCTTAACAATGGCCATGGGCTTATTGACTGCTACACTGTTTGCTGACTCATGACCTATAAGTCATATGCATAACCACGGATGCCCGTTGATTAGCAGCTTATTATCTATTACTCTACGAAGAATGTGACAGTCCGACTGCTCCCGTATTGAGAATCATCATCGGACCGATGCCAATTATCTCAAAGTTGATACATTGGATTCGCAGCTGGATAACTCAAGTGTAGATACCGTGAAGCCGTCGGTCTTACCGGTACCACCGTTACAATAAGCCATGGTTTTGATTACTTTAAACTTGTAGAGTGGCGGCATCGTCGGACTACTCAACCGTTGATAATCTTCCAATTCAACATGAATGGAAGGAGTGGATAGATTAAGCCCATCGAAAGTATTCACTTATCCACTCTGATCACATCAATCATAGGCCCTTATCTTCATAAGATAGTGTGGCTGGGCGAACTTGCCCTATAGACTGTTATGTAGCCTCTGCCACCACGGTAGTAGTATCGCCTGGAGACTGTAATCAAAGGTAGATCTTAATTGGTCTGGGATTGGTAGAAATATTTGGGTAAGTCCTTCGCTGGTCGCTGACCCGGAGGAATGCCCTGACGGAATGGACTTGGTTAGGCATTGGCCTTACATCATCTTGTCTTTCTCTCATATACACATCCAATCAGCCAAATACTTCTGGATTGTCCATTCTGACCATACTAGGGCATATATTTCCAGGTCCTTCTCTTGACCAATAACTGCACTTCACACACAATTCATGCATGGTTTTCTTGTCTTGTCTTCGAAGGAACTCTTACACTCAAAAATCTGCGGAGTGGCACGGTGACATCTTTCTGCAACATCACAAGTAGACGAACATGCACGGATTTATATACAGTAATTAAACCAGTGCCAAGAACCTGGATATCCCATGTAGAATATGAAAGGCCAAGATACGAGAACGGAACGAGACAAGACAGACGCAGAAATCTTGAGACGAATTAGAGATTCATCGGCACGAGCTGTAAATACACTGAGAAAAACAGATGACATGGTTGCATCGTGAGGCTATAACAAGGGTTAAATTAATTATAATTAATATAATTAATGCAAGGGCGCAGACACGAGACAGGGACGTATCCCCAACATGCCCTGGCGGTCAATTGTGGACTTACAAAGGGGGAGCTAAACCTGGCCAAGGATAAGCCCACTTAATACGCCGCAGTACGAGCGACGCGAAAACGCCTGAGGCTCGCGGGGCAACCATGTGAATGGATAATACATAATTCGGTTATATCAACATCTTCCGAATTCTAATCTTCCGAATTCTGAACTTCCGAATTCCGAACTTCCGAATTCTGAACTCCGAATTCTTAACTTCCGAATTCTGATCCGCCGAATTCCAAATCTTGAAAACATCTTCACAAAATCATCATCCTTCATCCACCAAAGCTCCGATGAACAGTCGTTGTACAAACTCCCTCCAGATGGCGATATATACATATTATGTCTCCAATAAATAGGCGATTAAAGGGGAAACAAATTAATTTATAATATTCCCAATAAAAATTCACCATGTGCCCCGAAACTGAGACAACAAAGATGAGCAAAGGATCATGGATTCCATGGCGATAGTGATGGGTGTACCGATTACTACGTGGGACCGCTACTAGGCATGGGCGCACCGAATTTTTAATGTGGCATAAGGGGTGTCTGAAATGGCTTTTTTGAGCACAAAATGCACTAGTTGGATCATTTCGAATGTATAAAATGTATAAAATGAATATACTTTTCCTGGATTGCTCATGCTCATAGCTACAATTTGATTACCAAATTTGCCAAGATCCATGCATTTTGAAATTTGTGCCCCCTGTAACAATGACCAATCAAAAGGTCAATGACCTTTAATCACTTTTCAACCATATCTCTGTAACTGAAATCACATCTAAACCAAATATATAATAATACTAATATTTTATTTTTCTGATTCCTTATGGTGAGACGAATCATTTGAGATCTTTTCCACTAAAGTGAACACTTGGTACGATTAATCCCTCTTAATCCAGATCGGCGCTCCAACGGACCCCGTGGGACAATAATTGATTTTGGTACATCAAAATTAATTTAAGTGGATGTCGTAGAGTGTCTAAAAATCATGGTGAATTTAGCTTTAAGGGGGGGGTGGCATGGGAAACCCATGAAATCTGCTAGACTCATTTGGACTCTAACCAAGGGTCATTTTATCTAAGGGTCAAAGAAATCGATCGACATTTGTGGGTACACCAAGCAATTTATAATTCTGACCATTTTGGACACTACCAAGGGCCATTGTAACTAATAGTCATAAAATCGCTCACCATAGGTGGATACACCAAGTAATTTTATAATCCTGACCATTTTAAGGTCACATGAGGTCACAAAGGTCCATGAGGCACCAACATGTGGGACACTACGGAAGGGCTAATGCACTAAGTGTCATGAAAATCTATCGACCTTATGTGGATATACCAAGCAATTTTTTAATAATTCTGACCAATTTAAGGTCACATGAGGTCACAAAGGTCCCATGAGGTCATCGGCATTGGGACACTACCAAGGGCCATTGTAACTAAGTGTAATGAAAATCGATCAACATATGTGGATACACAAGCAATTTTATAATTCGGAACCAGTTTAAGGTCACATGAGTCACAAGGTCACATGACGTCACCAACTGTTGGAACACTACCCAAGGACCATGGTATCTTAGTGTCATGAAAAGCGATCGACATTATGGGATATACCAATCAATTTTATAATTCTGACCATTTTAAGGTCACATGAGGTCACAAAGGTCACATGGGTCTCCGCATGTGGGACATACCCAAGGGTCATTGTAACTAGTGTATGAAAATCGTCAACATACTGGATACACCACGCAATTTTTATAATTCCGGATCATTTTAAGGTCACATGAGGTTCACAAAGGTCCCACATGCAGGCACCAACATGTGGGCACTACCCAGGCTAAGCGCTAAGTGTCAGAAAATCGATCACATTATGTGTCTCTACCCGCCATTTTATAATTCGACCCATTTAAGGTCACATGAGTTCACAAAGGTCAATGAGTCCCCAACAATGTGGTAACACTACCAAGGGCCAATGTATCCAGTGTCATGAAAATCATCGAATATGTGGATACCCCAAGCCGTTTATAATTCTTACATTTTCAGGCACAATGGTCACCTGAGGTCACAACATGTGGGACTCTACCCCATGGGGCCATTTTAACTAAATGTCAAAGAAATCGATCGAAATCTGTGGATACACCAAGCACTTTTTATAAATTCTACCAATTTTGGGACAACAACCCAAGGGCCATTGTAACTAGTAAGAGTCATAAAAATCGAAATCACATATGTGGATACACCCAGCAAATTTTATAATCCTGACCATTTTAAGGTCACTGAGGGCATAACATGTGGGACACTACCCCGGGCCATTTTATTTAAGTTTCATAATAAATCGATCGACTGGATACACCAATCATTTTATAATTCCTGACCATTTTTGGGAACGCCTCAAACTCGCGACCCCACTCGCGAGAAAGGTAGCTCTGGGGCACTACCCAAGGACATGCAAGTGACATAAAATTTGTTGCATGTAGCCAAAAAATATGGAAACAGCGGGCAATAATCCGTGCATGGCAATCATGTTAGGTTAACATTTTGACCACAGTACACAGACGCAGGGCCGTCGTGATTCCTTCTAAGCCGTATACTGCGATTAATTATACAATTAAAATTTTTCTGTTCAAAATTTTGCATGCTTGAAACCGTAATGGAATATGTCGCGGTGTCTTTAATTTAATCATGATTGAATGGCCTTGCGGTGTCTATCACAGACCACGAGCCTGTTGTTATGGCCAATGACCATGGCCATAAAACTATAAATTGCAGAATTGAAACCCAACGGCCCATACCATTAAGATACCAAACACGAACGAAACTTTGTACATCTTGCGAACCTCAACTTCGCGTTAAAATAGCCATGAATATAGGAGCCTACTCATGAAGTACGATAATGAGCTTCATGTAGACCAGGTATATTAAACTAATACTTTATTTCGATTTCGGCCCCTTTTGTGAATTAACCTCCTAGGGTTGCAGGCTGCCTTCATGACATCAAGACCGACGACACGTGACACGGCAGTTTCTATTGGTGTAACTGAAACCTTGGACCGAGTTTCAATGCCTAGATTACGTATTTTCCGATTGGGCGTAAAGGGCAATTTCATGACGGCATATTGTTGTTTTCATTGATTCTGGATCGCTTGTCGTGTTAATCATGAAATATTTATTTTTTAACCTTAATTTGTGAAAGTCACGCAATCATCACGCGCCCAAGGGAAAGAATAGGTTCACTCATGAGACCGGTCTCACGCTCTTGGAATTCCCAATGTATGTAAACAGCGATGAATTCATGAATATTTAATTAAGCACAATCTCTATGTTTTATCAGGAGGTAGGCTCCCTTGGTTTTATCGTACGGATCAAAACTTTGGATTTGCTATGGCTTCTAATCATGAAAATATGTCATGACTATATTATACTGATATAAGAAATAGTTCGGGACATGGTAAGTTGTCCCTTTGTTATGTTAGACTGGGTAACGATACTTACCCCAATGTGGCAATACTACTAATGCAAATTCTTTCCCGCGGATGCAATACTTCCTTATATCTAACACTGAAAGGAATACCGCCCAACACTAACCTCAATCGCAACTTGCAACGTCCTACCCCTCCCATCATCCTCTCTTTTCCCAGTTCTCTTGAAGAAAGGGATTATTTAGGGGATAACGAGAGGGCAGGGAGCCACATTGGGTAAGTATCGTATCAGTCCTAAAGCTTGCCAGAAATTTAGCAATCAGATTGACCAACTTATAATAAAGCAGTTTCTCACCCAGCGTCTCGTTTCCAACAGCCACATTTCATACTTTCAGTATGTTGGGAGTTGATGAAATAGTCATGCTTGCAACAGATCGACTATGGCCCTGTGTAATCGAGAAAAATCATCTGGTAAATTATGATGTGAAATGCCTCACCAGTAGATATGCGTAAGCGATCATTTTGGCTGACTTTCCCCTGGAAAAAAACTGTCTACGGAAATAGTTGATAACTCAGGGAGATGTTCCGCCTTAAGGGTTAATAAAATGATTCTGGCACCAAGTTAGGTGGGCGGAATTATCATAGTAAACCATGAGGATACTCTTGTTCATCCTTGGTGGTTAACGTAGGGCAAACGACAGTGGAATAATCTGATCTGAATTTGCACCGATTTCCCAGATAACGTCTCTTTTTGAATCGCCCTTAAAGTGTAAACATAAGCGTTGAGCAACTCTAGCTAACATATAAGTGGAGCTTTCTTATAATATTCAGACCACACTCCTTAATTTGTGGGAACCCATGCATGCTGTCTAACCGTGTATTCGAAGAATCTGTCGTAAATATGGATTGGTTGTGGAAGTTCTTGAAATTGACCTTCCACCATAAGACCTTCGAGTTGCTAAACCATCGAAAATACTTCACATACTTAGTATTCAAAGGACTTGGTGCTTGGTGCTAGTAGGTTCCCTGACAGTATAGTCTTAGTAGAAACTTACACCATAAGGACCTTAGAGTGCTAAACAAATCGAAAATACTTCACAAAACTAGTATTCAAAGGACTTGGAGATATAGGTCCTGACAGTAGTTCTTTAGTAGAAACTCCGAAGGTGTAGCTGGAAAAAGTTCCGACAACAATCTGCAGAAGGGTAGAACGTCTATCTACCAGCTTGCCATTAATCCTAAGCAGCAGAACAATAGATGAGCTGGAGATGAACTTCTCATCATAATGAGCAGATGCAATCGAAAAAATTCTGCAATTCTTCTTTTCAGTTGGAAGAGCTTTGTATTTCATCAGATCTAAGATTGCTCCAAGAAAAACTCCAGCTTCAGACGCGGGAAGAGGTAGAAATCTTCTAAGGTTAGTCATGGAAAACCCAGTGCTTCCATCTTTATAAACAATGTTAACTATCCAAGACTAGACTTGTGTGGTGCTACAATCAAGCAGTCGTCGACATAGACGAATATCTGGATCCCCCTCCTTCTCAGAGGTTATGCCGCTTTGTTTCTACTAATCTGTAAAGGAAGGGAGCAGTAGAATAGAAAAGAAATTAGAAAAGGACCGAATGTCCGAACTCGAAACCTGGTAAGACTGGTTGTCGAATTGAAGCGAAAAGCCATTAGTTTATGATGAAAAATTTTGAAAAACAGGAGGAAAAAGGATGTATTTATTGTAAGAATCTTAAGTCTAACGTGTGCCGAACCAGCCCTATAATAACTCATAGATAACAGCTGAAATGAGTTTTATTTGAAAAGTCTCGACGAATTAATCTGTACAGGGAGTGTAAGTTGCAGATTGGTTAGAGATCCCTGTTTTCTTCGGATCTAGGAAGAGTAGAAACCTTCCATAGATTTATAATTGGAAAAAGATTTCCTTTTCCTAAATAAAACTCCTTCACTTCATCTAGGAATCATAGACTTTGAAAATCTATTTTGGCTAGGGTTTAGAAACAAAATCTGACTTCATAGTTAGGAAGAGTGGGAAAATCTGAATGGTACCTTCTGAGAAAGTCGGCAGAACACGATTGATCTTGGATACGACCGCTAGCCGGGGAAGACAGGAAGAAAGGCTTTAGACGCCTCCACTGGGGTCATAGGTAGATAGGAAATTCAGTTGAAACTTCCTCACTTACTCGCGCAACATCAGACGCCTCTAAGTCTGGAGTAGGAGGAATCACTTCGGTTGGAGGCTCTATAGTTGAATTTGCTGCCTTAATAGTCGTAAAAGCGACTTCCGAAAGAATCCTCTGTTTCCTCTGTTGGCAGGAAATATAAAAGTGGACAAGCCTTCTCTGGTTGCATAATCAAAAAGGTTAAGTCTGCAGAAGAAAAAACCTTCGACTCCAAGTGGTTTAATTTCTTGACCACTTGATCTACAGCTACACGATCCTCTTATGAGAAGCTAAGCTAGATCACTGACCCCCAAAGAGATCCTTATCGCAGGAGAATTCAAGAGAAGAACCTCTGATGTAAGGTTTCAAAGCATCAAAAGCATTCTGTCTTCCGAGGGCAAAACTTGAAAAGGCTCTGCAGAAACTACATGAAGATCTGTCATAGAAATCGAAATCTCTCAATAGCTTCTTAAGACGGGTCCACAAGAGGCGCCAACAAACTGCTATAAGAGACTTTTAGACAGTAAGGCTACAGTCGATGTACCAACCATCACGGCAATCGTTACCAAATGCGAAAGATTACCTCTTACATTCATTCAATGGAAATCTACTCCATCTACTCCATAGATACGTAGAAGAACCATCTTCAAACCCAGCTATGGGCATGCGTCTGCTTGAATTTTCCCCCTGGGCTATTACATATGATACTAGAAGAACCATCTCCAATCCCAGCTGATGGCCATGGACTCGGCTAACGTAAAGTCTTCTAATCAGAAGTCATCCTATCCCAGCAAGAGAGTGGGAACAAAGGAAACTTGTGAAGAACTCAAAATCTTCCTCACATGTATGAAGACTCAGGAATCCATATGAGAAGGGGAGTCTTTTGATAAACTTTTCCAAATAGACCTTCCAATACTCACAATAGTCTTGTTAGATCAGCACCAGGAATAAGAGGCTTCACAACTGTTTCATGTAATGTCTAGCAGCTGACGCAGAAATGTAGACTAAGTTCTTGAAGGCAATAGTCGAATCACATTTCAAACTTCGATGAACCAAAACAGCCGACGAGCCAGAACAGGAACTTAGCGAAATAGGTACTTTTTAATTTGGAAGGAGGCCGACACATCGGAATAAAGGCCACCACAAATCTGGGAAATCTTTCACAGTTGGTATCCTCTACAAATCAGAAATCTTTACCCAACTTTCACCAAGTGCGCTCTTCTAAAAATGGTAGTACATCGGACTAGAAGTGCAATGAGTTGGAGTAGAGAGTAGCATTAGCCAATAGTGGTTGAGTAGTCTCAGAAATATCAGCTTGAACTGCAATAGGAAGAGGAACTGTCCCTGAGGTAGGCTCATAGTTGTGATGAAATCATAAGAAGAAATGAGTCATGAGAAGAATAAACCACTTCCGGATAGGTTATTCTAAAGTATCGTTAATAACATAACACTTTAAGTGTTGCTCACAATCATGGGAGGCAGACATAACTTAACGAAAGCTATAGATTTCTTAATACTACATTGCGAAAGAAATCATCATCATCTTACGTCTGATTTCGAAAAATCATTGACAATCATTCAACTGGAACTCTTATAAAAGAGTTACTAAAAGAGTATGTCCAAAATTTGGGGTTGCCAGAGGACGTTCCCGTCGGAAGTAAGTAGAATGGCCTTCTATTAAAATTAAATCGGATATGGCGTATATTGTTATAAAGATATGAAAAAGTCATCCCTATGTGTCTTCCGCCTTGAGGCAGGGGACACAAAAACTCCCTATTTAGGGGAAATTTCCCCCAAAAAAAGTCAAAATTTAAAACTTTAATAAATATGGCTAGGAGAATCTGATTGTCTTTTCTGCTACTCGAATGAAAATGAAACCCTCTTGGCGGAAAGTGGGAGAAGATTTCTTAACGAATTAGAGATATCTTGTACGGAAAACGCCAACTACTATCACAGGAATATCACTCCGAAGACTTGCATACTAAACTACAAACTCTGGAAGTCGAGCGGCGTCTAGAAGCACAAGAACAACAAGAATCTTCACCGTTCTGGTACGAGATGCAGTGGTGAACGGCGAGCGGAGGAACATTCTGAAAGCACGAACGTACGCTAGACGCTGACAGACTGGTAGGAAGACGGAGGAGAAGAGAATGAATGGGTTTAAAGATGGTAGGACAACGGCCCGATGGTTGACTAGATAAAAGAACGGGGTGGTTTCTACGGAATGAAAGGTTAGAAGCGTTTACATCCGGAGAACAATGGTGACGGCCCCACGGTTAGTAAGATCGGACGGCAAGAACGGTTAGATAGAAGCCCCCTTTCAACAGGAATAACCAAGGTGGGGTAGGGTAACAGCCCCGGCGATCGGTTAGGCAGATGGACAGGCTGACTGTAAAAAACTGTACTCCTGAAAAAGGGTGATGTGAGGGAGTGAGTATTAAAATTTAACGACCACTCAACACAATTGTGTCATATCGTTTGGTCATTAAGTTGTCATTTAACATTAAATATAAAAAACAACGCACTATTAAAAATTCATTTCAATTCAAATTACAATTAACAATTACCAAAAGGATACACTTCATACAGTGATGAACCAGAGCAACACCTATCCATGTAATAAACAAGATAAACCCAATAATTGCAAAGATACACTAGCAACCTGCATCCATAAAAACAAGTTCAAAAGATATACTGATTAAAATTTATAACTATAACTCATAGACCGATGACAAAGGTCCTCACTCATCCATGTACCAAGCAAAAAACTTCAACTTCAAATAACAGATAATCGACAATCACATCAGAAAGCAAACATGAGGATCCCTTACAGACCAAATAGATTGTCTCATACCTGTACATTTTATAAATTGGCTCCAATACACTGGGGCATTAGGCCAAAATGATTAGATTTTAAATTACATCAAACAATTATACAGTAGAACACCCTAATACGTGCTACTATTTACTATTACAAAAAAAATAAATATGTGGTCTACACTATGTACAAAGTAATGATAAAGGTTTGTTTTTATGTTTTAATTGATTTTAAGCTACATGTACTAAACGGTAATACAACAGAAACATCTTCAAATACAATTACACAGTCGAAATCATGACAAACCCAATTTTATAAAGAATCCTAAATTTAAAATACAACCGGTCTGTTCAAATAACAGACGAGTTGCCCCTTTTAGTCGCCTCTACGACACATGCAGGGGGGGGAACACATCGGGCCCATTCTAAAACCCCGAACCCGCAGGGGGGTACTCCTGAAAGAGGCGGAAAGTAGTAAGAATATTCTCTTCTTGAAAAAACACCTCTGCCATCGACAACTCTAACTTTTCCTCGGAGCAAGTGGAGGAAAAGCTCTGACTCGTGTTGAAAGAATGTCTAAATCCCACTATCGCCGTGATAAGAATTCATGTTCTTGTATAACTAACTCAGACCCGTCATTAAATTAACAGTAAAATCGGCGGTTACTTGCAGTAATAGGAAACCGAGTTAGTTCAGTTTTGTTTTAAAACAAAGGTGACGCGCAGCCACGGGTCGTCAAAGTAGTAGATAGAAAATGACTCTTAGAATAATCATGACACTCATTAATTATTTCTATAACATCATCACACAATGCTTATCGAGCCAACAGAAAAAGCCATCCGGTTGACGGGTACCACCGTGGGTACCGTTGTCCAATTTTCTATCACATAAAGTACGTCTTAACAATGGCCGATGGGCCTCTAGGACTGCTACACGGTTGCTTAACTCAAGACCTATAATCATATGCATCACCCACGGATGGCCCGTGATAGGGCTTCTTTCTATACTCTTACGGAGTATGTGACAGCCGACTCTGCTCATGTATTGAGAATCATCATCGGACCGAGGCCAAAGTATCTCAAAGTTGAATACATTGATTCGAAGCTGGATAACTCAAGTGTAGAAGCCGTGAGCGTCTGGTCTACAGGTACCCCCGCGTACAATAAGCCATGGTTTGTGATACTTTTAACGTGAGAGTGGCGGCATCGTCGGTCTACTCAACCGTTGATAATCTTCCAATTTACTATGAATGGAAGGAGTTGATATTAGATTTAGCCAGTCGAAAAGTATTCACTTAATCAACTCTGATTCACATCAATCATAGGCCCTTGTATCTTATTAGAAGATAGGGGGTGGCTGGGCGAAACTTGCCCTATGAACTGTTATGTAGCCTCTTCAACCACGGTTGTAGTATCGCCTGGAGACTCTAATCAAAGGTAGATCTTGATTGTTCTGGGATTGGTAGAATATTTGGGGTAAGAGTCTTCGCTGGTCGATGACCCGGAGGGAAGATGCCCCTGGAGGGGAGATGGAACTGTGGAGCCTTGGCTCCTTCCTTAAATCATTTGTCTTTTCTCTCCATATACACATCCAATTGGTCCAAATACGTTTGGAATTCCAATTCTGACCAAACTTAGTGTATATAATCCAGGTCCTTCTGTGTGAACAATTAACAAGCAGCACATGCCCAAGCACACTTCATGAGGGTTCTTGTCGTGTCTTCGAAGGAAAGGAACCTTACACTCAAACATCTGCGGAGTGGCACAGTAGAAGACATCTTTCTGCAACATCAAAGAAACAAGAACATGCAGCGGCATGTTATCTACAGTAATTAAACCGTGCCGAGAACCTGGATACCCAAAGGTAGAATAGGATAAGCCAAGGAGACTGAGACGGAAGAGACAAGGACAGACGCAGGGCACCCCCCCTGAAATGCAATCTTGAGAAGAATTAGAGATTCATCGGCACGAGCTGGAAATACACTCAGAAAAAACAGATGACGGGTTCGCACCGTGTGAGGCTATTCCTTTATAAAAAGGGCGAAAAAGAGAAAAATATAATTAATTTGCAAGGGAGCAGACACGACAGAGGGACACACAGATCCCAAAAATGCCCTGGCGGTCAACTTGTGGACTTACAAAGGGGGGAGATAAACCTGGCCAAGGAATAAGCCCACTTAATACCCGTTAGATTTAGTAGAAATGAGCACGCGGAACAAAAAGGAAAAAATGGTCTGAGGATCGCGGGGCAACCATTGTGAAAGGTATAATACATAATACTTATATCAACATATTCCGATTCAGATCTTCCGAATTCTGAACATCCGAATTCTGAACTTCCGGAATTCTGACCTCCGAATGCCAATCTTGAAAAATCTTCATAAACTTCATCACGCACGTCGCCCCCAAAGCTCCGAAGACACCGTAGTTGTACAAAACATCCTCCAGATGCGATATATAAATATATGTCTCCAATTAATAGGCGATAATATGGGGAGGAAAAAAGTGAAAAAAGCAAAAATTAAAAAAAAAAAAAAAAAAAAAAAAAAAAAAAAAAAAAAAAAAAAAAAAAGCGCGAAGATCCATTGGTGCAGTGGCGATAGTGATGGCCGTACCGATGCTAGCGTGGGACCGCTACTAGGCATGGGCGCAGGACAATTTTTAATGTGGCATTATAAGGGGTGTCTGTATGATGGCTTTTTGAGCACACAATAAATGACTAGTTGGATCATTTCGTATGTATACGTGGATTTAAAATAGAAACTTCTGAACATGGGATTATGGGGTCCAGTGGACTTCAAGTTAAAGTCAAAAACACCTTAAGTGGTAATCCTGTCCATAAACCCAAGGTTTGATTCCATTAACTCACACTTTTCAATTGATGTGGTTAATTTTACATTTCAGCCTAACTTTACAACTTGACTCACATGACCTTTGACTGGTATTTGTGCTTTGACCTAATAAACATTACGAGGGATACCATACCACCTATAAACCAAGTTTATTCAATTGAACTACAACTTTTCAATTGGGTCAATTTTACATTTTCAGCCTAACTTACAAAATTGACCTAAAATGACCTGACCTCAGTATGTGACCTGTGACCTCATCAGACAAATGAGTGGTGATCCACAGTGCACCTGACTTAAGTTTCGTTTAAATCCATTGAAGTATGGGGATTATTACAGCAAATGTTAACCCTTTTTCACAACAACAGACAACATCAACAGAATACAACAACAAAAGGACCTCACATGACATTTGAACTTGGTATGTGAACATTTGACCCAAACAACAAATGAAGATCCCATGCTTGCTGAACTATGACTAAGGTTGGTTTAAATTCATTGAAGTATGTGGATATTACAGGCAAATGTTTAACCTTCAAAACAACAACAGACCAACAGTGGACAAAGTGATCCCTATGGTCTTCTGCCTAAGGCAGGCGACAGAAGACACAAAACAACAGAGGACAAGTGATCCATATGTGTCTTCATGCCTTTAGGGCAGGCTATGCAGAAGACCAAAACAAACAGTGGACCAAAGTGATCCATAGTGTATTGACTGCCTTAAGGAAGGCGACAGGGACAGACTACAACGACAGTGGACAAAAGTGATCCCTATGTGCTGTCCTGCCCTTAAGGCAGGCTACAGACGACACAAACAAACCAGTGGACAAAGATGAGATCCCTATTGTCTTCCTGCATTTAAGGGCCGGGACTACAGAACCGGACACAACACATGACCAAAGTATCCCTATGTGTCTTCCTGCCTTAAGGCAGGCTCAGACGACGTCACCACAACCGAGGACAAAGTGATCCCTTGTGTCTTGGCTGCATTAAAAGGCAGGGCTACCAGACGACACAACAACAGTGGACAAAAGTGATCCCTATGTGTATTCCTGCCTTAAGGAGGCTACAGACGACACAACAAAAAACAGCAGGAAAAGTGATCCCTATGTGTCTTTACTGCCTTAAGGCAGGCTACAGACGACTACAACCACAGTGGACAAAGTGATTCCCTATGTGTCTTCCTGCCTTAAGGCAGGAGGCACAGACGACACAACAACAGAGGACAAACAAAGTGATCCATGTGACTTGCTGCATTAAGGCAGGCGACAGACGACACCAACACACAAGGACAAAGTGATCCCTATGTGGTCTTCCTGCCTAAGGTGCTGTAAGTCAGTAACTTTGTTCAAATGGCCAGTTTTTAGTATTTTTCATGTTAATGACTAGATTAACATGTTTTTTCTTTCCATAATATTTTAAAGAATCTTTATATATTTATTTTTCCTCATATTTTGTGCATTTAATTTTACTATGTTACGGCATATTTTGACTAAAAACAATCACATTGGGCCTGAACTGCAAAAGGGCGCGGTTATTTTCGGTATTACACAATACGCGTTCTGTGCATCGGCGCTCGAGAGTAATGATAGCGCATTATTAGAAACGCCGTGATTGCCACCTCGATTCGAGTTGATGACGCAATACCCATGGGTAACTTGATGCAAATTTGTAAAATGGTTGCACACGTGAGATGCTTTTGGACAACAGAATGGGATTTTTTTTAATTTCACGATCTGCGGCCTAATAAATGTTGAATTTTGTCATAAGTATCCAGATTTGAAGTAATTGACCTGGTGTGTGCAGAAAGGAAACAGTGTGAAGGAATAAGAGATGAAAACAAACGCTTGTGTTTTTTGGAAAATAAGGAGATATTTGTAGCGAAACGGGACAATATTTGGACCAAATGGATATTTTCTCTGTGTTCAACTTTCAGAGATATTTGTGAGTTTCGGTTGTCCCAAATACTCGAAATCCATATCCATATGCTCATTAGAGCATATCAAATCTAGGGTCGGTTATTTTTAGTTTCTTTTTGTGTTTAAAAATTTTGTGATTAGTAAACCTTTGAACAATCTTGGCGTGGTTCAATTGAAACAACGCGGGATTTTGGCTTTTTGGGCAAATAATGTGAATAAATAGTGCTAGAATTTGAAAAAAAAAAAGGGGAACAAATACCTACGACCTCCTTTAGAACGATTGACTCTGGAATACAAAAACGAAACAAGGCACAGTTTTATACAGTCCTATATTTTTTATAGGAACCAAAAAATAATGATTGAAATCAGAGCATTTTTTATGATTTTCTCAAAAAAATACATATTTTGGGAAAAAAATTATTATTGCCATCATTGGGATTTCTTGAGTCATTTTCTTCTCAAAGATGTTACTTTATTATATATGTTGGAAAAAAACAAATAAGAAGATTACGGCAAAACAAAAAAAAAACAGTTCCTTTGAATTCCTGGCTTAACAGCCACCTTAAGGCAGAGCACAGACGACACCAAACAACAGTGGACAAAAAGTGTCCCTATGTGTCTTCCGCCTTGAGGCAGGATACAGACGACACCACAACAGAGGACACAGTGATCCCTATGTGTCTTATCTTCCTGCCTTAAGGCATGGCTACAGACGCACAACAACAGTGGGGAGACAAAGGGATTCCCTAGGTGTCTTCCTGCCTTAAATGGCGGCTACAGACCGACCACAAACAACAGAGGACAAAGGTGATCCCTAGTGTCTTCTGCCCTAAGGCAAGTGACACAACAACAGTGATTGACCCATAACTTCACATTCTGACACCAAAGAGAGTTATAACACCAACATTAACAGCAACGGTGCAATGCTTTACCTGTGTGAAACTGTTTCATGTATCTCTGCAGTGTCTTTCCTCATTACCAGTTTGCTCACATAGTTCAAACCAGGATCTTGTAGTCACAGTAGTACTTTCTGACCAATTGAAGCAGCTCTTTTCATGTTGGCCTCAGCAACTAAACAATTAAAGACTTAGAAACATATGATAGTGAGAAAATTACCAAGAAAGGTTGAAAGCAGGGTTGAAAAACAATCCTAACCCAAGTTGTTTACGCATGTCGCAAAAAGCAATATTCACTTCAATGGGAAAGAAAGAGTTGTCAAAATCAATGGGAGAGCATTAAACAGAAAATTTGAAAGACAGAAATGGAACTTGTGTTACAGAGATCGCTGAAGCCAGTAAGAAAGGCGGCTCGTTCTTCAAGATGAACATGCAGGAAAACTATGATGATAATGACAAGCCCCCCTTGTACCACACAAGACAGTCATTGTCAGAGGTTGCCGCATTGAGGATGAGGTAGAAACAAGTATTACCTTGGACAGCGGTTTTTAGTGAAAAAAGGAACGCGAGCAGAAGATAGATAAGAGATAGAGAGGGAAGAATAATGCTTGGATGGAGGGACAGTAGGTTGTTGTAACTTGTAAAACATCATGAGATGAGATAAAATATACGATGTTGATTAAAATGAAAGTTTTTCATCCAATGTATAGTCTTGTAATCAAACGCTCTTTTGTCTCTGTTAACTCACTAATTTGTGTCTTACCTAATGGAATAATAAGTTTAGATCTCTGCTGGTGGCCTAGCGGTGTGTACCTCTGTGTAGCGATTTGATTGCTGTCCCTACACTCTCTCTGATAGATTGCAGCGAGTAGGAACAAAGCATCAAGAACCAGGTCCGGCATCGCCATCATGATTTTTGGATATAGCATTACCACGTCGTCTTGAACATCCTCGCATTGGGTAACCCTGGCCTACTGGTTAAACATGGCTTGGAATTCAGCAAGAAAGATTCAAAAACACATTATGTGTTATAAATCATCTAAATGAAAGCCTGATTTCCTTTCCAATGTTGACTGATATATGCCATGTCCCTTCTGAGAAGTGGAATGCCCCAACTTACCACTATAACACCCCTAAAAGAGAAAGAGAAAGAAATGGTCTAGACCAGTGACCCCAGGGGTTCACACCCGTACGACTTTCTTTAGCTCTCTCCTCCAATTCACGCTTTTGGCTCAAAATCCCACACGGACGCGGCGTATATATCATGCTGTGGGCGGGCCCGGAAGCGGGGAAGTCAAAACTTGGAAAGGGGAAATCAGGCTTCGTTAGATTGATTATAAAACATAATGTGTTGTGAATAAATCATTCCACTGAACTGATTTCCTTTACACCAATGTGACTGAAATATATGAATTAACCCCGTTTGAATTTTTTTTTTTGAATATTTTCCATCAACACCAGACTAGCACACTAGTAGAGGTGGAGCATGATATATCAGAGCAGTCAACAGGAATGCAGCCATAAGGCGAGAACTGCCATAAACATAAGTAAATCAGGTTAAGGGCCTGATGAAAGGCATTAAATAAATTCGGGAACATAGATGCTCACCTGACAACGGAAATAATACGAGTGGCGAGAAGCGTCAACGTCGGCAACCGGATAGGAGACTTTATGAAAAGTGTAGTAGAAATTAGTGTTTGTTTCTGCAGATATGTGCCCTCGGCAACGTTCTCTTGAGGAGTTTGTACGTTTCTGTAGTACACCGACGAGAAAGTTGTTGTGGGAGAGCCCTCCACGGCATAGCTCTTCGCAGATGTTCGGCAATTTGTGATTCCGCGCCGGTGGGGGTGATAGGCCCAGGACGATGTGATGTTACTGAACGAGTGCAGGCATGCAGAAATCTTCAGTTTAAAAACTGAATTAGTTTTTTTTTTGGGCCCGATTTACGCGTTTCATTTATTTCAGCCCGATTTAGGGTATTTTTGCTGATTTCACGCGTTTTTTCAGTTTTTTTGCCCGCTTTCAGTTCTTTTTTTTCCGAAGTTCCATTCCATGCCTTGTGTCGTGAGTGGGCTCGAGCTGAGAAGCTCCTATCACGTGGAGAATCAATAATTACAGCGCTAATCCATCTAGCAATTGTCGCTTTCGACGCGGAACGTGGGTGGGGGGAAACGTGTGTAAGAAACGAGTCGTTCGAGCCCCCTGAGCGGACTAGTTTGACGTTTATAGTACTAAAGGGCCCCTCCCCGAAAATAGGGACACCACAGGCATCTTCCGCCCGAGGAGTGACATGCAATTCGGGGTAAGATAAACTGTTAGTGTTCGGACTGAGGGATGACCGTTCTTTGCAGAGAAAAAGCCTGCCTCCTCTAAAGAACAATTTGCGACTTTGTTCTACCGACGAGAAAGAATTCTGCGCTGTACCATCGAGATATTCTTAATCTCCGAGCATCGTTCTCCCAGAGGCTGAGAGCGACCAGGAGAACGTCTTAGGGGGAAATGTTTTAGTGATCCTCAGCCATTGTTCAGAACGGGGGGGGCTCACGAAAAAGTCTAAGACAGTATTAAGGTCCCCAGGAGTGGGACCGTCTCCTGGCGGAGGTGTGTGTATTACATCCCCTCTAGAAGGGAGGACGGATCGGGCCATCGTCATTAATGGTAGATCCGGGAGTCAAAAACCTCTAGGGATCGCAGGATAGTCGAAGTTTCCAGTCCGCTATCGAAGCGATCATTGAGAAAGTCAGCGATCTTGGCTACAGATGCGCGAGTCGGAGACACCTCTCATCGCTCACACCGGCGGAAGTAGGGTCCAAGACGCTTAGAGAAAGCGTCCATGGTGGACTTTCCTTCTTCACCGCTGATTTATGAGCGAGGAAGTGCAGCCCTCTGCGAAAAAGCCAGAATCTCGGCATCGCTTGCGGGATAATGGCCACACAGTCAACGCTAGGTTGCGCAGCGACAGGACTGGACGCGCCCTTCCGTCCGAAAGGGATACTAGGTCCGGACGGATCGGTAGACGCAGCGGCGGAGCCGCCAAGAGATCCACCATTGGACGAAACCAAAGGTTTTTCGGCCAAAGGAGCGATGAGGATGGACACGGCACGCCTCCGACCCCCAATTTCGACACTACATGGTGCAGAAAATCTGAATTGGTGGGAAGGCATGGCCGTGATCCCCGACCACCGTCCATCGCCAGAGCGTGACTGCGGACGCACCCAGGTCGTGATCCGGGTGCAGTAAAGAGGGAGCTGTGACTCAGGTTCGAGGCGAACAGGTAGATCTGAGGAATATATAATCTCTCGAAGATCTCCGGCACGAACCATCTCGGTTCAGTATCCATCGAGGCCGTCGTCCGGCCGCGTGACAGATCGTCGGAAAGGAAGTTGACGGCCCCGGAATGTGGACCGCGGACTAAGTGATGGACCGATCCCGACACCACGCATATGATACGCATTGGCGTCGAGACACGGGGCCGGGACCAAGTCCCGCCCTGCTTGTGATGTAGGCCACCACGGTGGAGTTGTCCGTCTGTACGAGGACACTGGAGTTGGTCACGATCGCATCGACGTGAGCAAGAGTTCGTTCTACTGCCAACAATTCGAGGCGATGACATGGCCTGGGCCCGGTCGGGACCACGTCCAAGAGTGGGCGCTGAGGGTCTAGGGTGATGATTGAAACCCCCCAACCCGACTTAGACGCGTCCGTCGCGTGATAACAACATCGACAGGAGGCGCGGAGGAAAGAGAGAGATTCCCGAGGCAGATGGGGGCGGTGCGACCACCATGCAGGTGCTCCAGGATCCCCGATGTGGATTGGGGAGCGACGGGAGGAATATGGGTGCTGTCGCCTGTAGTGTCGCCCGCGGTGCATTCATTATGGAAAAAGCGACAGTACGGGACAAGGTCGGACGAGACTGGCCATCAGCCTAGAAGGCGAAAAGCACAGTCTCGAGCGGGCGGGGGCCTGCGTAAGCAGCGCTATGGATGTCGCAGTCTGAACGACATCCACCGCTCAGCAGTCGGCTCTGCAATGCCGGAAGCAGTTGCAGCCGACCACCCAGCCTACCTCAGGTCTTGAGAGGGGGGTAAGGCTCGATTTGTCGAAGTTGCCAATAAAGCCCAACCTAGCCATAACCTGGATGGTACGACTGCCCATCTCGGCCGTCGCCTGAGGCGCCGGACAGTTTAGATTAGCCAGTCGTCCAGGTAAATGCAGATGGTTGACCCCCTGACGCCTGAGGACGGCGCCCACTTCCCGGGTCCCATCGTGAAGACCCTGGAAGAGGTGGAAAGTCCGAATTAGGGGAGACACGTCCACTCGTTCGACTGGCATGCATTGGGAATCGAGCCAGGACGGTCATGATTTGGCGACTGGAACGTGTAGTTAGCATCTTTCACATCTCTAAAAAGAAGACGCCAGCTCCCCTTCAACGGACACAGCGCAGGAGATCGATCGTGCTGCGAGGGTTTCCATCATGAAATTCTTCGGCTCTTCTTTGATGTACAGATTAAGAGGGCGGTAGGTTCAGGATGGGACGCCAATCCCGGTCTTTCTTGGGGGCCAAGAAGAAGTAGCCCAGAAAAACCCTCGGTGATGAAGGGGGGGGGGGGGTCGACTGGAGGATGGCACCCGCTCAGCCAAAGAGCGCCGAGACCTCATCAGAAGAACTCGGTTCTTCGGTTCCCACGGCAGGGGGGTGGTAGGTCTCGGAGGGAAGTCGCCGGGGGTTTCGCGGGTAATTCTATTCGATACCCCGTTCCACCACGCTCAGACCCAGGTGCGGGAGAGAGAAAGAAATGGCTGGCCCGATCCCGACGTAAGAAAATTAAGCGGCCGCTCCCAACGGGAGCATAGTGGAAGGGCTGCCTACACGGAAGGAGGAGAACACCGCGGCCCTCCAGGACGAAGACTCTTCCCCTTCCAGGCGCCTTGCTTTGGGAGGGGGAAGAGGCCTTCGGCCTGGCCCTGGACTTCTGGGAAGAAGTAGCCGGAGCTGGCAGGGTTCTTGGGTGCTGAGGCGGTGTCGACTTCCCCCGGCTTGGCGGAATGGCCAGAAGAAGAGGAGCGCGAGCGCTTCTTATTCCTAGCCGAAGATCCCCAGGAGGAGATCTTCGCCTGAACCTCTTGAGCGCCTGCTCCGACTCCACGGCGGGCTCCGCTGAGCAGCAGTGAGTCACGAAGAAATCCCCGAAGAGGACCGCTCCGCGACTCGGGCTTGGCCTTATGAGACGTTCCGATGGGGCAGATCGGAAATCAGAGCTCTGAGCAGAGTGAAGCAGGCTTCTCGCGTCGCAGGAGGACAGGAAGCTGGAGGCGACAGCACGCCAAAGCATGAAGCCTCTGTTTGACGGGTCACTAGTGGAGGCGGCTAGGAACGTTAAGGCATAAGGAGGCTTCCGCGGGAGCAGAGGAAAACGCGGGTGCAGTACAGAGGCCGTCGTCCCTGCCGACGTGACAGATCGTCTGGCAAGGCGGAACGGAAGGTTGACGGCCCCGGAATGTCATGTGTAATGGGGACAGCGTGATGGCCGATCCCGACACCAAGCTATTGATACGCATGGCGTCGAGACCCAGGGACCGGGACCGAGCCCGCCGCTTGTGTTGATGTAGGCCACCACGGTTGAGTTGTCCGTCTGTACTCGGACACTGGAGTTGGTCATCATCGCCTCGAAGTGAGCAAGAAGAGTTGTTCTAATGCCCACAATTCGAGGCGCTTGACATGGCTGGGCCCTCTCGTCGGGACCACGTCCCGAGAGGCGCTGAGGTATAGGGTGAAACCCCCCCAACCCGACTTTGACGAGTCCGTGTGATCAAAACATCGGACAGGGATAGGCGCGCGGGAAAAGAGATTCCCCGAGTCGTCAGATTGGGGGGTTTTGAGACCCACCCCAGCCAGTGCTCCCGGTCCCCGAGTTGATGATGGGGATCAGACGGGAATCTGGGTGCTTGATAGGCCTGTAGTGTCGCCCGAGGTGCATTCATATGGAAGCGACAGTACGGTAAAAGGTCGACGAGACTGGCCAGCAAGCCCAGAAGGCGAAGCCAGTTCGAGCGGGGGGGGGGGGCCCGCGGTAAGCAGCGATATGGAGGTCGCAAGTCTGAAAGGACATCCACTCACGCTCGGCGGTCGGCTCTGCAATGCCCGGAAACAGTAAGCCAGTTTGCAGCCGAAGGCAGCCCCCAGATACATCAGGTCTGGAGAGGGGGGTTTAAGGCTTCCGATTTGCTCGAAGTTGGACAATGAAGCCCAAACCTCATGCACCACCTGGATGGTACGGCTGCACATCTCGGCGTCGCCCTTGAGGAGACGGACCGTTTTAGATAGCCCGTCGTCCAGTTACATGAAGGTTGACCCCCTGACGCCTCTGAGAAGGGCGCCCACCTCCCGGTCACTACTGTGGAAGACCATGGGAGAGGTGAAAAGTTCGAAGGGGAAGGGAGAAACGTCATCGTACGATGGCCTGCATTGGAACTGAGCCATGCGACGGTTTTCTGACTTTGGCGACTGGAACGTGGAGGTAGGCATCTGTAACATCTAAAGAAGACGCCCAGATCCCCTTAAAAGGACAGCGCAGGATCGACGCTAAGGTTTCCATCCTGAACTTCTTCGGCTTGATGTAAAGAGTCAGTCGGCTTTAGGTTAGGATGGTGACGCCAATCCCCAGGTCTTCTTGGGGGGCCAAGAAGAACGTCGACCAGAACCCATCCGTGAAGGGGGGGTCGACCTGGGAGATGGCACCCTTCGCAAAGAGCGCCGAGACCTCATCCAGAAGAACTCGGTTATGCGGTTCCCCCGAGGGGGGGTAGGTCCGGAGTGGGAAGTCGCACGGGGTTTTTTCGAGGTGAATCTAGTCGATACCCCCGTTCCACAACGCTCAGCACCCAAGGGTGAGGGAGAAATGGCCTGGCACATTCACGCACGTAAGAACGTAAGCGGACGCCCACCGGAGGTGGAAGGGGTTACACTCCCGAAGGAAGGAGACCCGCGGCCCTCAGGACGAAGAATTCTTCCCCTTCCCAGTCGCCTTGCTTTTGGGAGGAGGTTGAGTCTTCGGCCTGGCCCTGGACTTCTGAGAAGAAGTAACCGGGGCTGCGGGCTTCTTGGGTTACTGAGACGGTGTCGACTTCGCCTGCGTGGCGGCACGGCTAGAAGAGGAGCGCGAGCGCTTCCTCTTCTTCTAGTCCGAAGATCTCCCGGAGGGAGAGCCTTCGCCTGAGTCTCCTTGAGCGCCTGCTCCGGCTCCACGCGCTCCGCTGAGGCACCAAGCAGAGTTGAGTCACCGAATGAACCCTCCGAAGAGACAGTCCCGCGACTCGGGCGATTGCCTTAGAGACTTCCGATGCAAGGGGGGATCGGAACTCAGGGTGCGCAGAGTGAAGCAGGTCGTTTTCTCGCGTCGCAGGAGAAGCTGAGGCGACGCGCCAAGACATTGACGCTCTGTTTGACGGGGTCAATAGTGAGGCTAGGACCGTTAAGGCATCAGAGGCTTCCGGGGAGAAAGAAAACTCAATCCACGCCCGCCGAGGATCTGATCTCGTTGGCGAGGACCATAGAGAACGCGCCTAGTCTGATACAGAGGTCACCGCCCGGTCTAGGTGGCCTCAAACTGATCCTCACAGAAGGGAGAGGAAAGAAGGCAGTCGGGGGGTACCTGTGAACGTTGGCAACGTGGCTGGCTAGGTCAAGATCTATGTCGGAGTCCTCAGTAAGGAGTTGTAGTCTCCATCGCCAGTCCCTCAACGACCTGGCGAAAGTTTTCACCGGGGGTACGAAGAGGAGAGAGAGAGGCTTCTTGAGGACCCCTCCCGGAGCGCTTCCACAGAAGAAGACCAACGGCCCTGTGGGAAGCTCAACGCCTGGACGATTTCCGGAGGGAGGATGGGGAAGCCCCAGATTGAGCTGTCCCTCCTCCGAACGCCGCTCAGGCGCAAGGGCAGGCCAAGGGAGAAGAGATCGGCCGCCCTGCGCCAGCACATGAGGGTTTGCACGCGGGTAGAGAATCCACATCCTCCTGTTCCGAGGCTACCGCGGACGTCGAAGGCTGCGAAGGTGTATCACCTAGGTGACTCACCTCCGAGCCCGAGTCCACCCGCCAGCGCTGTCCTCCAAACATCGGAAGTATGCGGCTGGTAGGAGTCCTGGAGGCTGTGCGACGGAACGAGCGGAAAGAAGGCGGAGGCCAGGCGCGCCACTGGGCGGCGGTGACAACAGGGCCTCCCGCAGGGACTAAACCAACTGGCATAGGCTGGGCGGCAGGAGCCAACGAGGCTCGGACTGCACCCAGCCCGACCTGACGAGGGGGGTACAGGCCGGGAAGGCATGGGGGTCGACCCCCCAAGTCCCAGGCACGTAAGTCGAAGGGTAGTGGATGGGTAGACCGCCCTGCCCCGGCCGGTACCAGGCTGTACCCCGCAGCTGACCGGCTCCCAGAAGGGGAGACAATCCGCTTGCACAGAAAGCGGCGGCAACTGCCCCGCTCGAAAAGCGGGGTCAGAGAAGCAGCCCCGACAGCACTTGGTGCCAGAGGCTGGGAAGCCGGCGGCGGAGGCCGGGGTGTTGTTGACTATAGCCTGGGGGGGGCTCCCGCGAAAGCGGGGGCCCCGGTCAAAAGACCATACCAGGCTGACCAGCCCCAGAAGTCAGCGCGATGGGGTGGATAAGTCGCGTACGGGGATGCAGCGTAACCTGAGAAGATAGGCTGCAGCGGGTACTGAGTCCCCGCGGGGGTAAGCCACGAAGGCTGCCACGTAGGAACGCAGTGGCAGGGGGGCACCCACGTACCCCACATCGGCGGACCCGCGTGGAAGCAGGGGTTGCCGCGGACCGCACTAGCAATCCACCAGAAGGCGTACCCGCTGAGAGGCCTGAGCCGAAACCTAGTTCAGCTGGGGCATCGCGGAAGGCCACCCAGCGGGCATCCGCTCGCTACAGCCAGCCCCAAGGGCCGGGCGGCGTGCGGCGCCTGCTGATGAGGCACTGCATGACTAGCAGGACTAAGATGAGGGGGTGTTTGCAGCGAGCGTAGTCAAAACCTGCGGGTCCCGCAAAGGGATACCGAAGCCAGCGCCCCAGGGTTGTGGGTTTGCCGGAGACATACCCCGAAGTAATGGCCACCGTAGTCGCGGTAGTTTAAGAAGAAGTGCCCGAAGACACCCGTACCGCAGCAACCACGTAGGTGTTGAACAACAATGGCGATGGATCAGCCTCGGGCGACATGGCACCACAATCACCACTCACCACCAACGGAATGCCGCAGCGCCAATCCCCCTGGGGGACTAGCCTGCACCGGAGCAGACCGCGCTAGCCAGCACCGGAGCAGCCCCTAACTAGGCTGAACCAGGCGAGCCAGCGGCCGAGATGCGCAGAGGAGGCGGCCCGAAGCCACACCATCAGCGCTTCGCGAAGGTAGCCGCAGCTACCACACCTTGGGAGCACCCAAGCAGCAAACGGCTCCTGCTTGGACGCACCCCGGGACCAGAGGAGCCGACGAGCCAGGAGCTTGCCTAACACCCCCCCTCCCCGTGTACGCAACACGAGAGGCGTACCAATGTTCAATGGTTGCCCATGGAACATCCGACAGTCCAATTACAAAGAGGCGACACCGGTCGGTGCGGCGCAAGTGCCGTGATCGACAGTACAAAGGGGATGGTTGGGATCCCATTAATGAATGAAAGCGGGGGCAGGGAACGCAAAATTATCGCACCCATGACGGGGTGAGCGGGAGTTGCGAGATGGAATAGCGTTGCGCAAAAAAACGTACTACAGAAAATAACACGCGTTGACGTGGAGGTCTCCGGTACGCCAAACGTCAGTGACACAAAAACCAACTCGTTAACTGAGTCACGAACGGGTTAAAGATTTTTCAAACACAGTTTTACAGATTTTATTTAAGTAGACACAAGCATATAATAAATAATACACACCACTAGGACCATATAATTGTTAGCAAGCCAAGCCCCGCTAACAAAAAGACAGAAACAACCTCAACATAGTCAAAGGCAGTCAAAGCAGCAACAAAGTGAGTCAATGGCTGCCTGTGCTGTACCTTGTTCCCGCTACACAGATCAAATGACCGCAATGGCGGCCCAAAAAAGGATTACAAAAAAGAGTCTCGACGGCGTAAAAAGTCTCCATGGTCAGTCCGATTGAGCGCTAAAAATCCAGTATATATTCCAGAACGATATGGTATAGTAGTAGGAGGTTCGTATGAGACGACGACTAGTCAAGTATAAAAATCTCAGTACTTATGGCTGTAATATTGGCAGAGCGGCGGTGACACGCGTCCGTTGGAAAATAAAAGCCAAAACGGAATTGAGGAATAGCTTAGGTCGACAGGGTTGTGACCATGGGTCACTGGTCGAGACCATTCTCTTTTAGGGGTGTATTAGGTAATTTGGGGCATGCACTCTCAGAATGGGAAATGATATATTTCAGTCAACATTGGTGTAAGGAAATTCAGTTCAGTGTAATGATTTACATGAATCAACTTGCTTAACTCTAGATATCTTTGAGAACTATGTTACGTCACAATGCTTATTAGTGTGGGTGGTGTGTATTCCGTAGGATTGTCATGATAAAATTGATTTGTTGTGTTTGGGTTTCAATAGGACTAAACTGTAGAAAATGAGGGGTGCAAATTTTCCTACTGATGCCCCCATCTTCAAGGGGAAAAGTTAGTACAGGGAAAAATTGAAAATCAGCAAATTGGTTTAATGTACACTAACGCATTAGTCGCGTAATAACGGGATTATAAAAGATATATTTGCCTAGGTTCCAAACCTTAGGTTAAAGCGGTATAGCCCCATAATGGGTCAAGGTCAACCTGGGGGTTAAAAATGCACCGATTTGTTGCTTGGAAAAGGGTTGTCAAATGATTCCTTGATGTAATATGAAACAGAAAATGCATATTTTAATGATCTTTTGATATCACCATGGCGATATCAGGGAAGGGAAAGTTCTGGTGACACCATAGACCATGTAACCCTGCGACATTTTGCTAAAGGTAATTAGCCATCCACCTGTCACACCCTGTAAATAAACATTTTGGATCCTGCTGATGAGACAATACAAACAACTATCACCAGTTTCAACCAAAATCTGAGAATTGGGTTAATTTTACCCAGGATGACCTTGAACGATTATGGGGCTATAGCGCTTAACCAAAGGTCGGAAACCTAGGCAAATATATATACTTACTAATCTTTATAAGGAACCGAACATGTAAGTACATTAAAAAACCAATTTGACCTCGATTTTTTTCCCTGTAGATAGTAGTAACAGTTCCCCCCTTGAGAAGGGGGCCAAGCTCCGAAACATTTGCACCCCATCATTCTGACTGTTGGTCCCATTGAATGACAAACAGCAAGAAATAAACGTTACAACCAAAATCCTACGGGAACGTTAATTGACATACCGACCACGATAATTGGGCGTGAACTACAAGTTGCACCATGTACAGGTGAGTCAAAAAAAACTTCGACCCTGATTGTGTCCGCCATTTTGAATTTTTAAATATATATAGTAACATATGTGCGATTTGCGGAAAGCTTATTTCATTATTTTAATTTGCATGCAAAGCTCATTCATATCGGTTAAGTATAGGCCGAGCTACAGTCTTTCGAATCAAGAATCTGCTGTGAATAAATAACCTGATTTTCTTCTGGACACTGATTTCCTTCGCTGAACGCCGTTCATTTCAATGTGAATACGTGGACAGAGCAGAAAACCGACTCGTGATTCGAACGACTGTTAGCTCGTCTATACCTAACCGATGGGGATGATCTTTGCAGTAAATTAAAGATAATAAGCGCTTTCAGATTGATACCAAATATGTTAGATATATATACTTAAAAATTCAAAATGAAAAACATTAAAAAAAAAAAGTCAAGTTTTTTTTACTCACGACTGTATTAAAAGGACTCTCTTGCACATGCACATGCTTTAAAGCTTATTGCTAAAGTGTTTAAAGTTCAAGTCTGGCCTTGTGGTTGGTGAATGGAGTCAAATGTCACAGGGGGTCATAGAGGTCAATCTGTTTACATCCCATATGCGCATGGACCAGAGGTTATGTTGAACGAGTATCAATTGATTCTTTCAATAAATACAAGAATATGAGTCAAATAAGTTCGGCAGCTGTTTAAAAAAGGGGATCAAAGGTCAAAGGGGCCATAGAGGTCATTATGTTTAACACTCCACATAAAAATGGGCCAGTATTCTCTGAAAGAGTAAGTTAAATGGGCATACGTACTAGAGTACAATGTCAAAAAGTGCAGGCTGCAGATAGGTGCGATACAAGATACACAAACTACCAGTAATCATTAGTTGCTTTGGTAGGCAGACAAAACTCAACTCTGATCCAATTTCAATTAGAATTAAACATATTTTGGTAATAGGACTATTTGACAAAGGGATTGTAAACATGTAATCAAGAAATCAGATTCTCAACATTGTGAATGGTACAGTGCTCCCTTTTCTTGATGGTAACACATTTTCGGCCATGGCCGACCGAGAAACTATTCCCAAAATACCACCAACCATTGAAGTTACTCCTCTCCGTTATACAAGAAACCACTTGGAATCTGGACCCAAGTTATTATTTCACACAAGGGTATTTCTATGATAATTGTATATTTACTGTTTGATACTCAATGTCTCATTCCTGTGGGAACCAGTAGAGGCTGTATTGGAAACAAAGTGTTGGTAACAAAAATATCTACTTTTTGCATTTCAATATACTTTACTATAGATTACTCTAAATCCATAAAAACCCAGCAGCCATTTTTTAATGAAAGAATATTCAATTCAAGTTGTTTGTAAATAAAAAAACCATCACAACCTAATACATTAAGATGATAAAATATATGATAATTTAAATTCCAATATTTGTCCAATCTTGGGAAAAATATCTAAACCCTATTTTTGATTTTCTAACATTAAAAGGAATCAGTTCAAGACTAGCATTTATCTTGAGTATCTTATTCTAATTATTCCTTAATTTAAATCAATGGTTAGAAGAAGAGCAAGAGAAGATGGCTTGCCAAAAAGAAAACTGAATGCTTAAGACTAAACTCAGACCTTGTTCTAGTCTGTTGGCTTTAATAGGCTAGCTACAAAAACAAACCTCGAATGCAAGTTTTTAACAAAGATTCAAAATTGACGCGGTCCCAAATAGAACGTCCGATTTGTGGTCAAAGAATTAGTGTAGAACCCCCCGCCCCAATATAATGACCATAAGTGTGCGACACTGACGACCTTTGACCGCTCTCATCGGTTACCCAAATAAGACCCTTGTCTCAATGTATAAGCAACCAAGTTAACTACACTAAAATGCTACAGTAAGTTGAAAAAGTCTCAAACAAAAGGTGTATACTAAATGTTTGACACACACAGACACAATGAATCATACTTGACACAAGGTCTTTTTTCTGATCTGAAATGGATTGAAGTCTTAGTTAAGACTTTACTCTCAGCTTGTGTCAGCATAAAAGTTTAGAAAGCTATCTTTTGTGCTACGAAAAGTGAAAACTATTTTTTTTAATTACAAATGTTACGATTTGTATGTTTGTTTGAGAACCCTTGGAATGCGAATGCTGAATTTCTGCATGGACAATAGTACTGCATTGTCCCATTAGCATGCTTATGGAACATGGCATAACCGCATTTGTCTGTAATAAACACCTCAGGTATGTAATTGGTTTATAGACCATCGGTTTTAGTTAATTTCCGTGCAAACACCATAGCCAGCAACCGTCTGAATACCTCGATGCTCGCCCAACGATTGATGTTTGAACAGCCAACAACATCAACAATGGTTGCATCCTCGATATACGAAATCGGGATATCTGCATCTTAAAATGGGTCAACTCACTTGTACATGGAGAGAGCTGTCATGTTCCGAGAACATCCTACTTGGTCAAAGTTATCTACACTTTAACAATGCACTGGTGAGTTGTACACATTATTAGCCAGTTTCAAGCCATTCAAATCTGCCATCAAGTTTGCAATTGCATGGGAGGTATCAGTGTTATACGTGCATGTGCGCATATTTTTTTAGGTATTTTAGGACCACATTGTTGGTCAAAAAAAAACTGAAGGGCTTTATTAGAATTGAGCATTATAACAGACAATATGGTAAATTGTGTCATTAGTTGGTAATGTGTCATTATGATCTTTGAAATTTTATACTTATATTGCATAATAAAAAAACATGTTGAAACATAATTTAACTTCTTTGGATTTCAAAAATCAAATTAGTCAAAATTGTGTTTGATTTCTTCTTATACTGGGTCCATATTCAGAGGGGAATTTAAGGATCCCTCTGTTCTTCTACCATATGGCCCAGAAATGTTTGGAACACATTGGTAAATTAATCACGTGACCTGTCCATGGAACATACTCTTTTTGGTTTTGAGATTGTCTCCCATGGGCTTGGTACACCAGGGACTTGGAAATTCTAAGATGAAAGCTTCTTCTAAGGTACTCTGAAGAAACAAATTGTAATATGTATGTTAAAACTAGGACCAAGGTTTTCCATTTTACAGAAAAAAAATGGAAAAAAATAAAAAAATTAAAAAAATTTAGAAAATGGGAAACACAACAGAATGCAATATTTGTTAAACGGAAAACTTTGGTCTCTAATTAAAACATAGACACAAACAAATGATAATGAAATATGAAGCGTTTTTCATCTGAAAGTTTGTCCTTCATCCTGTTTGTCACTGCTTTACATGAAAATAAGAACAATTGATACAAAAACAACAACAAAAAATAAATCGCGGTTCCCCCGTCCATGCATGTCGTCTGCCGTCGCGTTTGTAAATGGGGACAAGGCCAATGAGGTCATCAAGGCAGATGAGGGTCACCACATGTCACCCCACCCAGCCCCCTCGATCCACCACGTTTGCATCATCGTAGTCCTTACGGAACTCATACGGCATGCAATATATGCATATATTAAGGGTGTAACATTTTGACCAGGTCAAAGGGAACATTGAGGCTACCAAGGTCACCAACTGCCCCGACCCTCCTTTCCACCAGTTACACCATCGTAGCCCTACAGACTTCATACGGCATGCAATATATTAAAGGGTTGGGTTTTATACATTTTGGAACACAGGACACACACACAATACGACCAGAGTAATCCAATGTGCCTTCTGCAATTCTTGGCAGACGATACAATAACAAGGAGGGCCCTCATTTGAGTTGAGTTGAAGATGGGAAAATGATCAGGAGCTCATGTAGCCACTGTAGAACAAGGTTCCGGTATCCAGCTTATTTCAATACCTGCAAGCACCTCTGGAAAAACATGGATTCTCTGCTGCTAAGGTAAGGTTAAGAATTGATCCTCGAAATAAGAAAATAATACTGCACGTAAACTTGGCGTTACATCCCCAGGGAAGATGGCCGTCTTGAAACAATGACCTCAGAGACCTGACATCATCCACAAATGAAGGAACCCATGCACCTTAAACCCCAAGTCTGGTTTAATCGGACTTAACTTTTCAAAGGAGAGCAAAAAAACGAAAACCTAACCAAACCTAACCTAACCAAACCTAACCAAACGGGAAACAACACACAACAGAAACACATGCGGACATTCGCACCTCGCAATATCCCCTCTCTGCTTTCAAGCCAGGGGGCAGGGGGATAAAACGAGTTCAACACTTTTTAATGACAAGATTTAGTAAAAACCTGATGGGTATTACTTGTAGGATTGCTGGGACATTCTTAATCATCTTCACTTGTCTGGAGGGCTAGTTTATGCTTTACCGTAGGTATTGTGTGGTTCTTGATCATCTTCACGGTATGGAGGGCGAGCAGCGCAAGGATTATTGCTCTTGTTCTACTAGTGACTCCAAATTCATGGATTCCAGTACCTGAAGCAAACAATTAGTCTACTAGACTCTGTGGATCTTGCAAGGCACTATAAGTTCGGACAATGACCCCGATGACTCTCGACCGATAAAAATAAATTGTATATGGGTCTCAAGCAATTCATATGCATAAGTCAACGATCCTGTTACTAATCTGTATGAGTAGTGATTTGATATGTAATGTAATGTATGTAAAGTGAAGTATTTTTTACCATTGACCCGATATGGGTCAAGTGATGGGTTCATAATGACTTATGACCTCTCATCAAGTCCTAAAGATCGACTAGTCAAAAAAACCATGATGTTTTATAAATTCTAACTGAGCATGATTTCCGTTCCATGTGACTGAAAATATGCCAATTCCCTTTTGAGAAGTGGAATTGGCCCCAAAATACTTATAACACCACAAAAGAAAAATGTCTCAACCAGTGACCCAGGTCACACCCGGTTGACCTTTGCTCTTCTCATTCCGTTTTGGCCCAACGCCCAAACGGACGCAGAAAAACATTACATGTGTGGGGCGGCGGCCTTGAAGAGGGAAGTCAACATTGAAAAGGAAATTAGGCCTCTCAGTATATTGATTTAAAAACCTAATGTGTTTTTGATAAATCATACACTGAGGCTGATTTCCTTACACCAAGTGACTGAAACATATGCATTAACCTCCGTGAATGAATATTTGTCAATCAACACCACACTACAACAAGCAGTTCGGAGGAGAGGGAACATAATGTTTTCGAAGGCGGGTCGATAGGATGCAGCCAAAACGGTGAACAACGATCAGAGCACAAAACACACAAGGAATCTAGATTCCTAAAAGTCAGGAGGAAGCCCAAATACTCACCTAGACAGGGAGTACACCAGGGTGTGAGTAATAGGACCTAGGACTTTAGTAACGTTTTAAATGACCTGGCCAAAGTTTTTGGGATGAAGAGCCAGAGCCGAGAATCCCGCAAAGAAAAACCAAGCCTAAGGAATAGGAGAGGAAGAGCTCTGAAGGATGACGGAGTGCGACTTAGGCCTGGACAAAGGGCCAGACGACCCGCGGCCAAGGCGGGGAGAACAAGGCTTCACAGACTTGCAACAAATGAGATCCGAGAGGAGCCAGAGAAGCGCAAGGCGGACCGCGTAAAGGACGCGGGGCAACGAGCCCACCCAAAAAATACAGAGGGCGGGGCCCCTAAGGAGGGGTCCGATCAGAAAAAACCACAGATGAACCATACGGGGAGAGGCCGGTGGAGAAAAGGTTGAGAGATGAAGGAAGGCTAAAGGCCCAGCCCGATGAAGGGCTGAGAGATAAGGCCGACCCTGACCCGGTAGAGATGCAGCACTACAAGCGAGAAGGAAATCACCGAGCCACTCAGCCGGGAAGGGGACCCGAAAAGAGTAAATAAAGGCGAGGACCCAGAGCCCGACGCAGCACCCAGGGGATAATTGGGGGCTCGCCAAGAGACCGCGATATAAACTCAGATCCCCAAGAGGGAAACTAGCTTTCGGGTAGGAACGGACGCCTAAAGAGTCAAAGGAATGAGCAACATACGAAGGAGGACGAAACCAAACAACCTTGACTGTGGGAGGCTGAGCTAGCGATCCGAACAATCGACAACGGCACGATCGGAGACGCTAACAACCTCAGCCTGGTAACCCTGGTAGGCATATCATCTCTGGGTATCAAGTTCAACGGACAGAAAACCGCCCCTCTGTGTGACCAGTATAAACTTCTGTTCCACAGGCTCCTCCAAATTCATGAAAAACCAGACTTTTCTCAGAAACTTGAAGCTGTCAAGGACCAGGTTCCCAGCACCGCCATCCTTGGGACATTTGATATGTCGCCTCCCTCTACACCAACATTCCATGATGAAGGCATCGCAGCCAGTTGTGCAGCTTTGGCCAGAAGCAGCCACACAACGCCCCCCATTGATGATCTGGCCACTTTGATTGTGACAACAGTACTAAACAAGAATAATTTTACCTTTATGAATTGACAATACGTGCAGGTACATGGGAAGGGCGAGGGCACGAGGAGGCGCCTCGCGGCTTGCCTTGTCATGTGACAGTTTGAACGAGCAGGATGCTTGCTGCCAGCCCACGTCGTCCTTGGGTTTGGTGGAGGACATCCCTGAGGTTTTTTCATCTGGACCGCGATGAGGAGAGCCTCATCAAGTTTACTAACCACATCATTCCTTCCAAAGAACCATTAAATTCACTTCGGAATATTCTCACCAACAGGTACATTCCTTGATGTCACATCAAGAAGAGGAAGGCACCCTCTCCACATATTTATATACCAAGCCCACAGACACTCGTGCAGGATCTTCATTCTCTAGTTGCCCACCCTCGCCACTGTACGACTGGTACCTGAGGGTACCAAGGGGAAAAAGCACGAAGTCCAGTCGCAAGGACAGGGAAGACAAGACCATGCAAACTGCCAAGAACAACTGAGAAAGCGCAGGGAAGGCGAGTTCGGAGACCCACCAACCATGGAATACCCCACGCAGGGATTCCAAGCTAGGCAGCAACCAGTTGGGACAGAAGGCGTGGCAAGAAAGGGAAAACCAGCAAGTGAAGGGACGAACAACGGACTGAGCCTGAAGACCGCTGGGGGGGGGACCCCCCAAGACAGACCCCAAAGAATCGGGAGCAAACCCGAGCCTAAAGCCCAGGAATCGCACTAGGCCCGGACGAGCCCAACCGCTAGGCCCGGACGAGCCCAACCGCTAGGCCCGGGGCTAGGCCGGCCACAGCCAACAAGGGTCCAGAATAAGCTGCATGAAAGAACCAGGGTCCAGCTACCCCAAATGGAGATGAAGGTCTAAGTCGAGTAGCAAAAGTAGGCGATGAAAGCCAAGGCGAAGGTCAAAGGACACGCCAAGGCTATATGCAACGACCTCCCAAGGAAGTCGGGCTAAAGACCCAAAGACCGTACCACATTAATGGATACATGGTCTTGACCCCAAGGGGAACAGAGACTACACGCCAGATGGCAATGTCACTAGGCCAGCGCTCGGAAGAGCCGCTAGGCCCCTGCCGATCCCCCAGGAGGGGAGCAGCGAAGCTGCCTCATAGCCAAGGTTTCCACTTC